>JAODVO010000022.1:47792028-47802098 GCA_025400055.1 Notarius lentiginosus
CACACACACACACACACACACACACACACACACACACACACACACACACACACACACACACACACACAGATGTGTTTACAGTCAATGTGTATTGTTTGGGGAAGTACCTGTGTATATGTGCATGTATTAGATAGATTGAAGTGGAGGAGTACATGGAAGAATGAAAGAAGGATAGAAAAAATAGGAGGTGGCCAAGAGGAGAGAATAAGTGAAGGGCAGCCCAGTGTCAGAGTGAGCCTATAGTGACACTTATCTCTGTGGATGGGTGGAATGAAACACAGAGAGCTGGGCATGGTGAGTCAGCGATAGAAAGAGAAAAGAGAAAGAGACTGAGGAGAGGATAACAGGAGAAGAGAAGGAGGAGGGGTGAGATAAATGAGGAACTGGGAGGCAGCCTTCACAATATAGATGCATTTTATTTTTCCGTTCTAATTTCACTTTTCAGTGACTTTAGCTTCTTTTATTTGCGTGCATGCACACATGCGCACACACACACACACAAACAGGGTGCTGGGTAACACAGCTCTCTCTGTGTCTCTCTGGTTACTGGCTATCTGCAAGACACACAGAGACACACATTAATAGACAGCCAGTAATTAGACACAGGTGTAACTTGTCACATGTTACCTAATGGTTCAACCTGATTCAGGCCGGGAAGCTGTCCGACATGCAGCTGACTCCCTGCCCTGATGGGAGAGGTGATCCGCCACCACCATCTGTGCCCCTGGCCTACAGTGGATATAAAAAGTGTACACACCCCATTAAAATGATAGGTTTTTCTGATGTAAAAAAAAAAACAGACCATGATAAATAATTTCAAAACTTTTCCCACCTTTAATGTGACCTATAACCTGTACAATTCGATTGAAAAACAAACAAATCTGTTAGGGGGAAAAACATAAAAAAAATAAGTACAATAAGCTGGTTGCATAAGTGTGCACACCCTTAAACTAATACTTTGTTGAAGCACCTTTTGATTTAATTACAGCATTCATTCTTTTTGGGTACACACTTGACAGCAATTAAAATGACTCTGATTAGCCCTAAATAAAGTTCAGACATTTACTCAGTTGCATCCTCCAGCAAAGGCCATGGTTCACAGAGAACTTACAAAGCATCAAAAAGATCTCATTGTTGAAAGGTATCAGTCAGGAGAAGGGTACAAAAGTTTTTCCATGGCATTATGGAGCACACCATCATGGCTGATGTACAGTACTGGGCACTCCTTCCCCTCCACCACCTGGGAAAAAACTGCGACCAGCTCTCTGTCCAATGCATTGGTCTGCAAAACAAAAGGGAGAGAAAAGTCAACAGAATGCAACAGCGGTCCCCCACACAACAGCAGTGCCCCCTTTTTAGTGAGGTCAGTCAGCAGGCTGGTGACATCTGAAAAATTAGGCATAAACTGCCTATAATATCCATCCAGCCCCAGGAACTGCCTCATCCCTATTTTGGTCTTAGGTCTCAGGCAGGCTGCCATCACTCAATTTGGAGATGCACCTGCCCATGACCCAAATAGAAGCCCAGATACCCTACTTCCACCTGTCCAATTGCACACTTCTTTGGGTTTGCCATGAGTTCAGTGCACCTCAGTGACCTCAGGACAGCCCTTTGATTTTGTAAGTGCTACTGCCAATCATTACTATAATGATGTCATCAAAATAAGTAGTGGCATATGCACTGTGGAGATGGATGTTTCTGTCTATGAGATGCTGAAACTTCACCAGGGCCCCAAACAACACAAATGGAAGGGTGACAAATTGGTGAAAACCAAATGGAGTAGAAAAGGCTGTTTCTTCATGAGATAATGGAGTCAAGGGGATCTGTCGATATCCCTTTGTTAAATCCAGTGTCGAATAAAAGTGAGCCGCACCTAACCGATCAAGTAGTTCATCAATGCAAGGCATCGGATATGCATCAAATGTAGACATCGTGTAGTCCACACAAAACCAGACCATCCTGTTGGTCTTGGAAACTAAGATCACTGGGCTGCTCCAGTCTTCAATTACCCCCATGTCAAGCATTGCATTGAGTTCATCCTGAATCACATTTTTCTTGTGCTCGGGGAGCTCATATGGGTGGCTGCGCAACACTACCCCTGGGGAATCTCCATGTGGTGCTCTATGAGTTTAGTGTGACCAGGGAGGGGTGAAAACACATTGCAGAATTCCTCCTGCAACCTGATAACCTGTGCTCTTTGGGATGGTGAGAGGTGTTCTTCACAGGGGCCCAGGGTGAATTGGGACACACTTTTTGGTCTTGCCTCCAGTCCCAGCTCTGCCCTCTCTGGAACTACTGTCACCAGAGTCACAGGAAGCTCCTCTCTCCAAGGTTTCAGGAGATTGAGGTTGTAAATTTTGCATGCATCACTCCTATCTGTGTGCCTGACCTCATAGTCGACTTCCCCAATTCACCATGTGACATCAAAGGGCCCTTGCCAGTTGGCGAGTAATTTTGAGCTTGACATGGGCTATAAAATGAGCACTTTATCTCTCTGTGCAAATTTCCTTAGCCATGTCCCTTTGTTGTACAGGCAGGATTGACATTTTTGCACCTGCAGCAAATTCTCCTGGGTTATGTGACTCAGTGCATGGAGTTTTGCTCTCAGGTCAAGAACATACTGAATTTCATTTTTCCTTTGAAAAGGTTCCTTCTCCCAATTTTCTTTAATGACTTCTAAGATGCCACGGGGCTTGCGCCCATTCAGCAATTCAAATGTGGAAAACCCGGTGAAGGTTTGTGGGACCTGTCAGTAAACCTGCTGATTTCAACCAGACTACAAACATGGACTCTATGAACTACACTTCCCAGAACTCACAGAGCCCTCTGTCTCCCGACTATTAACCACAGCTGTCACTCATCACCCTATTAGTCTATCTGCCTATTTGAACCCCACTCTCACACCACTTCACTGTTAAGTATCGTTCTGCCTTTCCCAGTACATACCAAGCCTTGTTTATTTCTGACTGATGCATGTTTTCTCGACTTTAGCTTCTCCTCTCTCGTTTACTCTCTTGCCTGTCCTCATTTGCCCTGTTTGCTGTTCACCTGACCATTGCTAGTTCTTTGACCCTGATTCACGTCTCACATTTTGGCTTGTTCACTGTTTGCTCTACACTCCTCTTCTGTGCATATGTCCATAAGTGCCTGCACTGTGACAGGACCTCACGCACTGCAAACAGAGGGCCACTTATCCCGGTTTCTAGCATCCCCGTGAACAAATTTATGAATCATGGTCTTAAGCATTTGATTAAATTGTTAAGTCAGCCCATCCATTTGTGGGTGGTAAATACTGGTACAGGTGGCACGGTGGTGTAGTGGTTAGCACTGTCACGTCACAGCAAGAAGGTTCTATGTTTGAGTCCAGTGGCTGAAGGGAGCCTTTCTATGTGGAGTTTGCATGTTCTCCCTGTGTCTGCATGGATTTCCTCTGGGTGCTCTGGTTTCTCCCACCATCCAATAGAAAAATGCAGGTAGGAAAGCACAAGATTAGGCTGGAGGTTTTGACCATTGATTACTCTCACTTGGTCAAAAATGTGCCTCAGAGTCTCATCTCATGTCTGCTTCAGCGGGAAAGCCATGAGGTTTCCCAGAGAGAGAGGAGGGGTGGGGCCCTACCCACTCTCCATGTCATCATGACGTGGAGCTGACGCTAACAGCCCTGGGACTGCCTCCCCAGCCAATGTTGCTGTGGGATTCCCCCATGATGTGTTACTGCAGGACCCATCCACTACTAACTGTTTTCTTAATGTTTTAAACCTGGCCAATCTGTCCTCAGGATAAGTGAAGCTCAAACTAACCGCCACCTTCACACTATGTTTTTCACTCTGGAAATGAATAGTGATGGGCATTAGCAGATGTCTGTGAACATCCACCTCACCTTCACTAATTGTGCATTTCCCAGTGCCCCGCACTGAATTAGGCTTTGATGCATGGAGATCTGATTACAACCAGAATCCACCAAAGCCTGCTGTGTACCCTCTTGAATACTTACAGAGATGCAGTACATTCCTGCTCGATTGGAGAAAGCCTGCGGCACATCAGGAATGCAAATCAGAATCCCCACCTCTTTGCAGAAATGTTGATTCTGGGAAGTCCCAGCCTTCCTGCTACACTGGACCTGCTCCCATTTTTGGTGGGCACAGATGGGTCTCCCTGTGGAAAGAGAGGGGGTTAGTGGTAGCACAGGCACAGAAGGGGAGGGGGCGAAGAGACACCAGGAACGATATGAGTGCAGGGAGTGGGTTTTAGGGCAGTTGGCCCATTTCCACAGGGCTGGGGTAGGGGAGGGACAAATGGGGAAAGGGGAAGAGAGAGAAGCTGTGGAAGCGCTTGTTCCTGGAAATGCCATCAGAGAGTTCTCAGCCAACTCAATCGCTCTGTACAGCGATGCCAGGCGGTGGCACTGGACACACTCAGTTGTTCCTTTTGGCAGCTGAGCAATGAACTGCTCCAGTGCAACTGTGTCGAGGACCTTCTCAATGTCACAATCTTCTGCCCCAACCACTGCCGGCAGGCATCCCAGAGCTTCTGGCTATACGTGAACAGCCGAGTGACTTTCTCCAGCATCAGCGTGTGGAAGCACTGGTGATGCTGCTTGGGATCATGGGTGATGTGTTTCAGGATGGTGTGTTTCAGGTTGCTGTACACCAGCCTGTTGTCTGCAGGCAGCTGCTGGGCCACGAGCTGGGTTTCCCCAGTCAGGAGCAGCATTAGGCGAGCCACTTGCTGCTCATCTGGCCACTCCCATGCCTCCATGGCTCACTCAAATAGTGCCAAAAAGACCTCTGGTTCATCCTGCAGCCCCATCTTAGTTAGGGTGCCATGGGGGTAGCCCACGGACTCTGTAGCTGGGTCAGCTGTTGGAGGAATGAGATGCAAGATTGACTGATGGTCCTCTGGCTGGGCCTGCAGCAGTACCTCGAAGCACTGATCCTGCTCATGGCGACCAGCACATGGTGCTGGTTTTATTGGGTGGTGGAGAGGGCATGGATGAGGTAATTGAATAGCGAAGACTTCATGAGAGCATTTTGTTCCTCATTCCCTGGTTTTGGAACCAGTGTGACAACTTTATGCTGGGATAAATAAAGAACTGGGAGGCAGCCTTCACAATACAGATACATTTTATTTTTTCCATTCTAATTTCACTTTTAGCTTTTTATTTGCACACACACACACACACACACACACACACACACGGGGCTGGGTAATACAGCTCTCTCTCTCTCTCTGATTACTGGTTATCTGCAAGACACACAGAGACGCATTAATAGACAGCCAGTAGTTAGACATAAGTGTAACTCGTCACATGGTACCTGCTGGTTCAACTTGACTCCTTGCTGTTCACAGCCGATATTCGACCACACCCACGCTGCCACAGGATAATATATATATATTTTTAAATGAAATCAATGTAATGCTGATTTAGTGTAAACAGCAGCTATGAACAGGCATAAAACAGAACCTGAATCATTAAAGCTGTGTTTATGTTTGCATTGTTTCTCTGGCTGGAAGAATGTTGTGTGCTGAAGAAGGTATCACTATAGTCTTCATCTTCACGCTCGGTTTAGCTGATAAGCTGTGCCTGTGTGCACTGTGCTTTCTGATGAGTCTTTCCTTGCAGTACTGCAGTGCCTCAGCTACACACACACACACACCTTCTGCAAGCTTATTCAGCAGTACTGCTCCCACTGGCACCCAGAGAAGACAGAGTGCTCCGGCCAAGCCATTCGCCTCCTCCCCCCATTGCATCACTCTGACTGACCTGAGATCTGTAATGTAATCGAAACTAATCAGACTGAGAACAGCAGTATGCCACTACAAACAAATGTGTGCTATAAAAGCAGCCTGCTTTTTGTCACAGATTTAAATTATTCATCATGTGTATATATTTGTCTGGCACCGGGGACAGTTTATGGTTCATAGACCAAACATGAAATTTCAGCAGTCACATTGCTTTTTTGCATAGTAGAAAACGTTCTGCCTTGTGCAGAGCAAAAGCCAATTGTATACATCAGGTACTAGTGCCAGTTACAAATGCTGAGTAAAAGGTTGTAGAGCCACATTACTCCTCAAAGAAACAATGGACTATAAATATAAAAGGTTTGCATAGCAGGATGGTAGAGACCATATATGGGTATTGAAGCTATTTATACCTTGTAGGGTTAAATTAGTAAATTGAGGGCTTACCTTGCTTATAAACTAAGAACTAAGTGGCCCTACAAAGGTGAGTAGTGTTTGTTGTTGAATTTCATAATTTAAGGGCCAATGTGTGTAATGAATGAACACATTAGTCTTTCTTTTATTTGATTGTATTTTAGCCAGAAAACTACAGATACAGATTATGTATGGATACTTGGATCCAGCATCCATATTGGTAATATTGTACAAATATGTACACTGTTAATACAACAGCCTCTAAGAGCCAATATAGAGAGACTTTAGTAGCACTTTATTTTAAATTCAGTGATAAAATGTGACTCCATATGAAGTAATAGGTAAATATGTAATAATTACTAAGTAATATCTGTTCTGTATTTTGCATGTTGTGTATTCAATTATATAGTAATAGTCATACTTGTGCTCAAAACTAATTATCATACACCCATCATCAATGAAGTGATGCTGATTAACTCAATTGTTTCTGTGTGATCTTCTTGACATCTTGGTTTCTTCCATCTGCTGAAGCCAAAGAACTTACAAAGCATCTATGGTATCTTATCATCGAATAGTACTGATAAGGAGAGGGGTACAAAAGAACACTAGATGATCCATGGAACACTGTGAAGACCATCATCAACTAGTGGAGAAAAATGGAGCACCACCATGACATTACCTAAAACAGAATGTCCCTCCAAAAATTAAGAAAAGGAAGAAGAAAGTTGAAAACACATCAAGGAGGCTGCCAAGAGACCTACTGCAATGTTAAAGTACTAGTAACTCCCTGTATGTGACAACATCTCAATCAATTTGGAA
The DNA here is from genome assembly GCA_025400055.1 of Notarius lentiginosus. NCBI lineage: Eukaryota > Metazoa > Chordata > Actinopteri > Siluriformes > Ariidae > Notarius > Notarius lentiginosus. Next base: position 47,799,004 of record JAODVO010000022.1, read on the forward strand.
GCCCTTTCTCAAACAAACAAACAAACAAACCATCCAGACTCACCTAAATCACCCCAAACTGTGTGTCAAAATTTGTTATGAATGTGTGATAAAACCAAGGTACAACTTTTGTTTGGTGCAAAAATAAAAGATATCGTGCCTATAGTGAAGCACGGTGGTGGCAGCATTGTGCTGTAGGGCTGCTTCTCTTCAGTTTGGACTGGGTCTATAGTCAAGATAAAGGTAATCATGAATAATTCCAAATACTCCAAAATATCTATTTTGGTATAAAACCTGCAGGCCTCTATGACACAAATGAAGATGAAGATATATTTTAAGGTGGGGGGATGAGTATACAGGTATGGAAAAAAAACTTAAGAGACCATTGATTGCCTTAGTATTGACCATTCTTTCTGTGAAACCCCTAGTTTCTAAACAAACAAACTTTCTAACTAAACAATCAGCATGAAGACCAAAGAGCTATCAAAACAAGTCCAGGAAAAAGTTATGTAAAAGGATCAAGCATGATTTGGTTATTAAAAAATATCTTAAACATCTTACAGTGCACCATTAAATCCATTATTTAAAATGTAATGAATATGGCACAACCATGACTCTGTGCATATGCCTAGAGAGGGTTATCACCAGATGGCAGTGACCAAGTAAGGAGGGTATTAGTCAAAGAAGCAACCAAATGGCCAGAAGTAACTCTGAAGGAGTTGGCGATATGAACTCATCAGATAAGAGAAAAGAATCATAGGCCAGACACTCCTTAAAGCTGGTCTTTATTGAAAGTGGTGAACTGTATAATTTGGTGTGTGCCAATATATTGGAGACACAGATATTCTAAATGTAGAAAATGTTTATCTGCACATTTTTGGCTTTGACACAAAGTGCTATGGAAACCCAACACCGCTTGTGACCCTGAAGAAATCATCATGGCAGGCAGTGAAGCATAGTAGTAGCATGGTATTGAGCATTACCTTTGGCCTCTTGGTTGCTTCACTGACTAATCCCCTCCTTACCTGATCAGACAGAGTCACAGTTGTGTCATATTCTTTCTATTTTTTAATAATGGATGTAATGGTGTTCTGTGGGTTGCTATGCTCTTTGGTCTTTTATGTGGAAAAGTTCAAGTGGTTGAACACTTATACCAGGGACTGTACATGTAGAAAATACAGTATTACCTAAACATTATGACACAATGTCTTTGTAAATATTAAGTGCTGTAAAATAAAATAAACTGCTAGTGAGGTTTATTGTATTAGTTATTAAAAAGTTCACATTCTGAGACTTGAATATTTAAGATGACCTCCTTATCAACCACATACTTTGTAAACGTGTTATTCAAAACAGGATTCATAATTCAGCCATGTAATACACACTCTGATAACATCCAAATAATTGTACTGCTTTGAAATAACCAATGACCAATGCTTGATTGAATTTGTGTGGAATTTCAGTAGTTGAGGGCAGGTGGATGCCTTCAGAGTTCCCTGCTGCTGGCCATCTTTCTTCGCCGAGTGCTGCACAGCGTCTGGGCTTGGCACGCTCACTCATAGCCATCGCCTCCCTCTTCTGCTCTTTTCCTCCTCCTTTTTAGAGTCAGAACAGTGAGCAGAAACAGTAAACTCTATGCATGCACTGGCTGTGAGGAGCTATAAAGATGAATGAACTAAATCTTGAAAAATTACATAAGTAAGTCAAGTTGAAGGAGGGCACTGAGCAAGGTGTAAAAATAGGCATACAAGAAAATATAAACAGTGTTTGTCTTTCACCATGTCCCACTCTGTTATTCAGCTATGGCAGTGTAGGTTGATGAAGTGTTGGTTCATGATAAGCTTTTAATAAACTCTCGCAGCACACAGACATGTATCAGGTCACTGTAAACATGCAGTAATGACATGCTACTGCACCATGATAAATTATGCAATTATCTTTTTGGGTCATAAAGCTTCAAGAGCTTCAGGAGCTTCATGTTCTTCTGTATGCAGCATTATTGATCTCAAATACAGATTAGTAACTCTAATAATAGATGCTTTAGAAGTAATGGCAGCAGACAGAGCAAGGACTTTGTTTAGTCATTTAGCTTAAAGCAATCACACTGCAGTCCAGTATGAAACATTAGTGTGTGTAGCTGTGTGCTAGAGCTTGTGGACAATAAATCAGTGTGGACTGCCGGGGCCAAGACAACAGTATAGAGGTGCAGTCCTTTCATCGATCCAGTGAAGTGGCAGTGGTTTCACTGCAGTGGAGTCATGTACCATTCTACCTTGAGTCCATCACGTACACACACACACACACAATAAGGAGTGAAAAAACCTTGAGGAAATCCATAAGGACAGATGCTTATTTTGTCAGTCAGTTTGCACTAGGTGCGTGTGTATGTGTGTGGTTCCCACATTCCACTCTTTTTTTTCACATGCACAGACAGCACCAAATGTGTTGCATTTTCTTCCCCTACAGAGATTGGAGTGTCAAAAGAAAGTAGGAAAGAGACGACAAATCGAGGCTGCAGGTGACGCAAACGGACTGGAGAGGAACCCTGGGTTTCCATGGCAACGCACAGGTGAAGGTGCAGAGGGCTAATCAGGTGCACCATCTGTGGCATTATCCCACTCCCTTATACACAAATACACATCCACACCAATCTCTCTTTTATACACCCACACATGCATGTTTTTCTCTTGCCTGAAGTCTTGCATTAAGCTTTCAGTGCTAACGATTAGCAGCACAAGCCTTGAGTCATCAACCGGAACAATGACCTCCACAACAGAGTGAGAGAAAAGGAGGGAGGGGAGGAGAAAAAGCACAGTAGTTGTGTGTGGGAGGATTGATGGTTTTGGTGACATGCTCCACTCATCCCTCTCTTCATCTATTTTCCAAATGGCACACACACTTCAACGCTCCAACTCCACAACACCTCACTTACTTATAAAGCAGACTCTGGCTGAGCAAAATGGCCGACTGGGAGTGTGATATCTTGGTGCTATTTTTGTTTAGGCGCTGATTTTCCTCATAATGATTTAAATGTTATTGTACAGTGGTGCTTAAAAGTTTGTGAACCCTTTAGAATTTTCTATATTTCTGCATAAATATGACCTAAAACATCATCA
>JAODVO010000022.1:48001028-48013872 GCA_025400055.1 Notarius lentiginosus
GTCAGCTGGGATAGGCTCCAGCTTGCCTGCGACCCTGTAGAACAGGATAAAGCGGCTAGAGATGATGAGATGAGATTGGATATTCGATTCAATCTCGAAGCCCACATTCACACTACAATTCAGGAGACATATGTGCAGGAAGTGACGACTCAGCCTGGACAGGAAGTCCCGCCCAAAGCTACAAACAAAAGCATTTATTTTCCTCATTATTTTATTTTTATCATGATTTATTTCCTTTTATCTTTTTTATTTTCGTATTCTTTTGCAAATCTATTCTTTCCACTGCGACTAAAATTCACGTATGAATAAATCAAATTACCCCCCCTCCTCGGGCGGGAGGTGACGTCAAAATGGGCGTGTCAGAGAGTGGCTCCGCCCAGCGCTGCCAAAGCGGGAGCGGATTTTACGACCATCAGCGCGGTCGAGATTCAACGCGGTTCGGCGCTGTAGATATTGAAATCGGCGGTTCATTGTTGTCCTGAGGCGCGACAGAAACATTTTATGTTCGAACCAGTCCAATAATTTCTACTTTTAAAGCAACGGCAAATATGAGTGCAATTAACGTGAAGAAGCTGAAGGTGAACGAGCTGAAAGATGAGCTTAAAAAGCGTCAGCTTTCGGATAAGGGCTTGAAGGCCGAGCTTATGGAACGGCTACAGGCCGCGCTCGATGCCGAGGCCCAAGCCGGAGATGCCGCGCTCGATGCGGAAGATGAAGAGGAGGAAAATGGCGCCGAGGGGCATGACGCTGAGCTCGAACAAGAATATATGGGCGATGAACTGGAGGAGGATGAAGAGCCTGCAGGCGAGAACATGGAGGCCGAGGATGCAAATGGAGGTGGTGACGGTGCACCGGAGAGCGCACAAGGCGACTGTGAGGAGGACCTTGGGCAGGACGACGAAATGGCCGACGAAGAGGAGGAAGATGGAGACGCCGGGATTGAGATAGACAAAGCGTTTGAGGATGACGACGACGACAAACTCGATGAAGACGACGGTGAGCAAGAGTCGCAGCCGACTGAGGGTGAGTGCCGGTGAAATGTTTAAAAAGCGCTAACGATTATCACGCGACCGCTAGCGTTAACGCTAGGACTGGTTTAGCAGCTTGTCGCTTGGTGGAAAAATGGCTTCACTTAGCTTAGCATACCATATGAAGGACGGCTTCCCGGCGGGCGGGTTTGTTTAATTTTAGCTCATTGGTGTCGTGTTTTGTTTTTTATTTTATCGGGTGGCTTCTTTGCGCGAATTGTCTCGGTCCTGCCTGGATTTCTTTATCCTGTTAGCCGAGTAAAGGTAATGTGGATACGGTCGGGGGTTTGCTAGGCTAGTGATTAGCCGGGCTCCTGAGACAATGGGCAGAGTGACTGAGAGAGCAAACGCAATGGCGTCCATTGGGCTCAGAGAGTTAATGCACTTTCTTGGTCGGTTTAAAAAAAGAAATCTTCATTTTTAAGTTATTATGGAGCTTATTTTCATAATTACAAGGCGGAGGTGCTGCTGCTGGAGAGCTATCTGTATGTTCTGTGGTTGGTTTGTTTTTTTGTGTGTGTGTGTGTGTCTCTTTTTTTCCCCTCTTTGCGTTTAGCATCATTAGCTAAATCGGAGACATTGATATGTATTTTGGTTCTGGTCCAAGACTAGCTTCGAGTTTAGCTGTAAGCCGGTGTATATATATCTATATAAGTGGTTAGCGCTTGTTTTAGTCTGTATAAGTAAGTTTATAATCCGAGTAAGTTCACTAGCCAAATTAGCTAACAAGCTAACCGCTTATTTTGCGAGGTCACGTCAGGTAATGGCTCTTCAGATTGAGCTGGGAAAATGATCAGCATGTAAGTCATGAAATTAAACCCTTTCTAGGTGTACTTATCCACACATACATGTATATTCTCTCTTTTTGTGTGGTACAAACAATGGACTAAGTGTAAATATTAAAAAAAAAAAAACAAGCCTCATTGCTCATATCTGAAATGTAATGCTAAGCTTCTCATCTGGTTCATTCCACCAGACTGGACTTCTCACCTTGCTGTAACTAGAGCATGAATCCACTTTTTTTTTTTTCTTCCCCCCCTTTTTTTTCCCCCTCATCAGAGGTGGTTAATTGAATACTTGAATAAGCGTGTGGGAAGGAGGCCTCTGAGAGCTCATGGATGTGTGGGCCACCCGTAACCAGGGTCCAACACGCCTGAGCATTTCATCACTGTTTGTTTTATTTTCAAAGGAGATGCGGACAAAGACCTCAGTGCTGATCAGAAGAATAAGAAGGGTGTTAAGAGACGCCGAGAGGAACATGGAAGGGGCTACTTTGAATTTATTGAAGAAAGCAAATACAGCCGGTAAGGATGGGAGTAATGGCCTTCACTATCCCTGAAGTGCCACTTTTAATATGTATTGGCTTTTAAGAGCCAATGCCTTACCTATAATTTAAAAAAATAATAATAAACCCTCTTTAGTAAAAAAATAATTTGAGGGTTATTCTTTGGGGGGGGAACCTTACCTTGCAGTGCTTTTGTGTAAAATATCTGAAGACTGCAGAACTTTTATATATTTATTTGGATTTAAGTTTTAAAACCATGTCATTGTTCCTCATTCTGTTTGGCAGGGATATTGTACGCATACATGGTTTGTGAAAGCACCCCTTTGATTCAAAGGGCTATGGGATAATGGGCGTAATATCCAGATTTCAGCGTATCATGTAGCCGAACGCATGCCTTGTGGCGATTTGAGGTGTTCTGGTAATGAACCACATGCAGGAGATAACGAGCAGGATGGGGTCGTTGTGGCAATGTTCAGCGTGCATTCTTCGTGGCTTGCATGCATTGCATTACACTACACATTTAGCTGTTTTCTGACTTAATGTTCTCTTGCAGGATTATTTATTCAAGTGTTTTCCTCTCTTCTGGATGTCAAAATTGGTGTTGCGTTCCTTGTCTTTGTATTTCTTGGTTTTTTTTTTTTCCCCTACTTTGAGTGTGCAGTAGTGTGAGTGAAGGAAGGTAAGGCAGTATGCATTTTTTTTCCTTTCTTGTTAAACAGGTGAGTATGATGTTTGATTTATATGGCATACTAAAATTTTTTATTTTATTTTTTTCCTTTACAATGTTTTTCTTCAAACTGATTCGTTTCAGACCTACCTTCTGTAGGAGTCCAGTTTTGTGCAAGTATTTGTCTCATCATGACTTACATGAGACACGGCTTGGGGATATGAATACATTGGAGCTCTTTTTGATCATTTAACCACATTGAAAATCGTGTCTTCTCTAATCAGTGACACCTATTGTCCTAGTTTCTGAAGAAAGCATAATGTGTTTTTTTTTTCTTTTATTAAAAGAACACGTACTGTGTGACTAGCCCTTAAAGTAACATCCTAGGCAAAACGAAGCAAGGCTTATGTCCTACATTAATGTCCATATTTTTATTTAAATCTCACTGGTCCAGCAGAAGGTAGTCCTATAATTGGGCTTGTTGTGCCATTGTACTCCAGTCAGGGCTGGTTATATTTTGGGTTTAATGGTTCTGCCTCATCTGTTTCAGGGCCAAATCTCCCCTGCCACCTCTGGAGGAAGAGGATGAGGAGTTTGATGATACTCTGGTGTGTCTGGACCCATGTGAGTTATGCTTCTGTGTGAGGATTTGAGGATCAGTCATATTGTGATGGTGCACCTGATGCCTGTGTGGAGTTGTGTACATGTCAGTGACTCTCATTTGTTTACGTAGACAACTGTGACCTGCACTTCAAAGTGTCACGAGACCGCTACAGCGCAACCTCACTCACAATGGAGAGCTTCGCCTATCTGTGGGCTGGTGGTCGAGCTTCTTATGGTGTGAACAAAGGCAAAGCCTGCCTTGAAATGAAGGTGCGAATTGTCCTTTTGTGCACTGTATACATTCTATTTTTGAGTAGAGCATCTGAATGACTTGTAATTGGGGAAATCTGCAGATTATTGAGAAGATCCCTGTGAAGCATGTGAAGAGTAAGAACATGGATGTCCATGATGTGCAGATTGGCTGGTCCTTGGCTAATGGCAGCTTGCTGCTAGGTAAGTGTGCTGACCATAAAACTGAAGCCAGGCATGTGGAACATCATGGACACAGTACTTCATTATGGTGGCAAAAAAAGTTGCTTATAGTTAAATTGAAGCTGCAATCTTTATAACTTGGTCTCTTTTTAAAAACAACTCCCTGTAACAAGATGAGGAATTAAGCAAAACTAGTTAGGACTGTAACTAAACGAAAGTTTTTAGCTGTAACTAAGCACACTATAAAATGGAAGTAACAGCAGCGGAGTTTCTTATTCCGTTCTTGTGTAACATTCATCCTGATGCACGTTTTCATTTTCTTGCTTTAATCCTTCACTTGTTTTGTGAGCGAAGACATGTGCAGCTTTATTTAGCAGCATGCACAAGGGAATTGAAGATGCATGGGAAAGATGTTTTGTTGCTCTGCTTCGAAGTCAGACAACGGGTTAGTGAGGTTCCTTTAGGATGAGAAAATGGGTGGAAAGGAAAAGAGTGACCTGGGACGTCATGTTTTTATTTCGTCAGTCATAAAACTGCAGACACCATGTTTTCCGGGTAGACATTTAAACCTTCCAACTTGATAGACTTGAGCTATTATTAGTCGTCCCAAGCCTCATGTTTAGATTTGTGTGCCATGGGGAGGGGAAAGATCCTTTCTACGTGTTCCCCAGTGTGTTACTCTACATTAATGTGTAATTTATCTGGCAGGTGAAACTTGTTTTTGATTCTCACTAGGTGAGGAGGAGCATTCTTATTCTTTTGGGATTAAGGGGAAGAAGACGACAAATTGTGTGACTGAAGACTACGGCGAGGCTTTTGATGAAAATGATGTCGTTGGCTGCTTTATTGTAAGATTTTGACCCTGTATTTCAAAATTTGATTTATTTCACTTGTATAGAGGTATGCACTCAGTCCTCTTGTCTATGCTGCTGTTTTGTCTGCCTTTTTGACACAGAATTTTGATGGGGATGAAGTTGAAATTTCATATTCCAAGAACGGGAAGGATCTCGGTGTGGCATTTAAAGTCAGTAAGGGGGCTTTGGCTGGTCGTTCCCTCTTCCCCCATGTTCTCTGTCACAACTGTGCTGTGGAATTCAACTTTGGGCAGAAGGAGACACCGTATTTTCCTCAGCCAGGAGACTTCACCTTCCTCCAGCAAATTCCTGTGGATGAACGTGTGCGTGGACCGAAAGGGCCCGAGACCAAGAAAGATTGTGAGGTAACACACCAAAAAGTTTTCATATTTTTTTAGGACAAATCTATGCTGACATTTGTAATTAATAAATTGAAGTGTATGTATATAATGTTATAGAATAGTATACGTGATAGAAAATATTCAAGGGTTAAGCAATGACAGGTATGTAAACTTGGATGAGCGTCTGCATGCACAATTTTCACAGCACAGCCAGCGAATGTCTGCAAGAGAGAGATGTATTAAATAACACCCCCCATATTTGATCTAGGTCATTGTCATGGTTGGCCTCCCTGGATCAGGGAAGACTACATGGGTGATGAAGCATGTTGAAGAGAATCCTGGAAAATACACAATACTGGGAACTAACACCATTGTGGAAAAGATGATGGTAAGCATTCTCATCTGTTGCCAAGTGTATGTCCTACAATTTATTTAATCTTTTTCGACCAACTGTAAAGCATAAGATAAACCTCGCTCTCTGTCTATAGATTAACAGTTTGAAGCGACAGAACAAAGACACAGCAAAACTCACTGCCATCTCCCAGAGTGCACCGCTCTTCCTTGGCAAGTTCATCGAGATTGCTGCTCGCAAGAAGAGGAACTACATTTTGGATCAGGTAAGAGCTCCTTGGCAATTTGTGTCCATATGGATAGGATGTAGAGTATGTGTCGTATTGAGTTTGCTCACCTGCTCTATGCCTTTCTTCCCACAAGACAAATGTTTCTGCTGCTGCCCAGAGGAGGAAGATGTGCTTGTTTGCTGGCTTCCAGCGCAAAGCTGTTGTGGTCTTACCCACAGATGAAGCCTACAAGGAGCGGACTCAGAAAAAAGCTGAAACCGACGGCAAAGATGTCCCTGAGCATGCTGTGCTAAAGATGAAGGGTAAGCACCCCTTTAGCTGTATATCATATTCTGGGGACTGCAGTTGAATTTTCATTGAATTTTATTTTTTATTTTATTTTTAAATCATGTGTTCACATTGAAAATTCATGGAAAATGTGTATAGTTTTGTTTCTCAAAATGGAGAAAAATACACAAGTACTATAAATTTTCAGTACAGTAATAGTTGTATGAAGCAGTTATTTTCCAGTGCAAGAAGATATGGAGGATATTTCATGGTTGTGCAAAGATATGAAGTTTTATTTTCAAGTGGTGAATGTGTTTTTCAACATGAAGGTAAACTTGATTATACTGTGGCATGAAGATATGTTCTTTGTATAGAGACGGCCACAAAAATGCGCAAGTTAATCAAAAGAATTTTAGTTTTGAACTGGTTCGCCATTTTGACGACATGTCTAGTTGGCAGGAAAACACTGGGAGCAGGGGCTTAGCTAGGATTGGGAGCGTTATTCTGAAAGTAAGGAGTGTAACTTGGTCGCGATCTGGGGGGCAAATTTTGAAAATTTCTTCTTTTTTTGGTGCAATCTGACAACTTCTGGAGCTGTAATTGAGCCTTAGGAAAGAGCATTAATTTTAAGTGTGAATTATTTTATTAGGCATTTAACATGTTTATTAACTTTTTCTTATTCATTAACTGGAACTTTACAAATCACTATCAATAAAATATTCTATAACTTCCTACAATAAAAGCAAACCTTAAATTATAATTTCTAGTGCACTTAAGACAAACAAAATAGGATTTGACTGTAGCAATTTGTATTATACAGAATACATCTTTACTATATACAGCAAAGAAGATAAATGAGATTCAGCCTACTCTGAAGATTATGAAATATACAACTGAAAAATAATATACCTTTTTACAAAATACATAATACAAATATTGCATCATAAAATGTTAGGAATAATTTTGATTCTGTTAAGAGCAATAAGCAGGAGTTAAAAATGAGTGAAATTAAGTTAGAAATGAAAATTTTCCTGTAGTTACTGGTTAGTTGAAATGTAAATAATACAAATTCAATAATGGTAGCTTATGAAAGTATTATTTAAGATAATGTAAACCTTGGCGAAAGAGAAACCAATCGAAACCTAAAGAGTGAAAGTGATCATGCTGTTACCATGTGAACAGTCTTTTATGAATGTGGAAGTGGGCTCTCGGCGTGCAAGGTGACAAATTTTGTTACATCTCATTTAGGTCATTTAAAAATTATTTGGCAGTTGGCACAAATTGTGAAGTATAAAGTTTGTCATGCTTGTATGATAAATGCACGCATCATGCTCATGAAGATATTTATCCAAATATGACCAACTCATTCTAAACCTGCTGAGCTTCGCTGGCAAAGCTCTCAAAACTCTTCCATTCAAGCCTCATTTCTAAGTCTGATCAATAAGAGCTCTACATTTTTGGTGGTAAACTTGATTTTCTCGATTTAACTTCATATGTGGAAAGCATGCATGCTGGGCATGCCCCAGGAAGCCACTGACTGACAAGTCAACAAAAATATGCAAAATTACTTCACAAAACAATTTGACACTTTTGGTTAGCATGGGTTAATATAAAATTTATAGGCTGTGTTTGGGGGTTTATGACCGTGTTTTCTGAGAATTGGCCGTGTAAAACACAGCTGCACTGCTCGCTAGCTAAGCCTATGACTGGGAGTGACCTCATGGGAGTGAGATTTGGAAATGTCACTCAAATCCATGATGTGTTTCATATGAAAAATGAGTTTTTGAATATAAACTTCATATCTTCAAGCTAATTTTTTTTAGTTATGTATGAATGACACGTTCACGAAGTACCCTAGTTTATCAAAACGATTCATCGATTTCCTCACGAGTGACCTAGATGTTTGTTGTAGTGACATAATACATGTAGAATAAGCAATATGCTAAAAATGTTATTTACCAGCTGGGAGATCCGTATCGTGAAATACCGTGACCAGAGTCTTGAAAGTACGGCCGAGGTCACGGTATTTCACCATATGAACCGACCTTAAGCTGGTAAATGTATAATCCTAACAGAAAACGAGAGCGCCCAAAAGGGAAAATGAAGCCAAGGCAAGTCAGCATTTGGAATCCTCATTCACGGCTGTAATGCAAATGGCTTCCTCCTCAGTATACAAGTGCACTTCCATGGCAGGGGGGGAAACAAACTACATTTTGCTGCCTATGTAGTCCCCTATTTATACAAAGTTGAGTCCTTCAGGATTCAGCCATGTTTTTGCTCAGCGTTGGCAACAGTTACAGGTTTTTTTCTCCCAAAATGTTATTTGGTCATCAGGGTAGTAAAACTCGCTTTCGCTGTGAACACTGCTATCGCTATCCATGCTGTAAAATTTAATGCTATTATACTGAAATGTGAAAATAAATGTTGACAAAAAATGGTACAATGTTTGTTGTGAACGAGCAAGTCGCCAGAGATCCGTAACTGGGGTCCGTATCATAGGATGCGGACCCGCTCGCCAGTCAATCAGAGCGCAGGATTTGATGGAAGACGGACCGCGAAAAAAATAACGCACGTTCTCAAACCGAATGAATGGAACCAGGTAGAAGGGAACAGAATACATGGTTTTTATTCCATGAAAAGTGTCCTGTATGTACGAGGGTAAGTCAAAAAATTCTAAGACAAATGGAAAAAATCTTTGATTTACGAAAATAACAAAGCTATCTCTACATATCCTCCATTTAAGTCTAAACACTTGTGCAAGTGATGTTTCCATCAGACTTCCTTCTTTGTATTCCTTTTTTGAGTTCTTTTGAATTCCTTTTGAAATTATAACACCTGTCTTAGAACTTTTTGACTTGCCCTTGGATAATTCCCAGTAAAACACGTGTATGTAATGTATAACGCTGGCAGACTATCATTCTACAGATGGCCCTGATGTAATGTGCTGATTTTCATTGGTGTTATAAATATGAAGGTATCAAACATGTATTTCCGCTGATGCTGTTCCTGTCTACAGCTATACGGGCTGACACTTTGTGACCTTAAGTCTTCGATGAAATTAACAATTATGTTATGAGTCAAACAAGTTGGCCTTTTCATTATAACTCTGTTCAAACAGTGCAGCAACATAACAGTTGTCTGTGAACTGACTAGCATGTGGCTATATGACCTCCAGTAGTCGCCTGTCTGCATACAGAGAAAGATATTTTACTCTGACACTTAAAGTTCCTGAGGCAAAGATTGCAAACTACAACACCCCTCGTTCTCTGAACAATCTGGGCATATTTAAAAATGAAGGTGTCCAGCACTAGTTAAAATCCAGTTTCAGCTGTTATGTCTCTCCTGTACAGGCATATACACTTTGCCAGAAGTGGGTGACTGCTTCACAGAGGTTACCTATGTGGAGTTGCAGAAGGAGGAGGCTTCCAAGCTCTTGGACCAATATAAAGAGGAGAGTAAGAGTGCTCTGCCTCCGGAGAAGAAGCCTAACCAAGGCACACCCAAGAAAGGTGGTGCTCGCAGCCGAGGGGGCAAAGGCCAGTTCAACAGGGGAGGTGGTCCAGGTCCACGAGGGGGCAGAGGAGCTTTCCAGAACCGTGGCAACTTCAGAGGAAGTAAGGACTTCACTTTTGTATTGAACATGTACTACTGAGTTTAATGTATAACTTTGTAGCCATATTGTAAATATAGATACTAGAGTATGGCACAGCCTTGTCACTGGACATTTAGTGCACTTCATTGAATGTAGTTGTAGCCTGGAGGGGGGGGGGAGGTTAAGGACAAACCTGCCATCAGTCAAGATGACTGGATTTATCTAGAAGATAGTGTAACTTTGGGGCATGACATAACCCATGCTGGTGGTGTCGTCGTCCCCCCCCCCAAAAAAAAAAAGTTTACCAGCTGGTCACCTGCAGGACCCCTCCCTGCAGCTTCTATTATAGAGCATTTGGACCTGAACAAACAGTTAAAGGAGTCATTCAAGTCTTCACACTATCTTGGAACAATAATTTTACAATAGAACTTGTGTGGGGTTTGCAGGAGAGCAGGTAGTGTTAATCAAATTAATTAACACTTAATTTGATTAATTGATCCAATTAATCCAAATTGGATCAAGGTGGATCTTGTGCTGAGGGGATGCAGGAGAGCAGGTAGTGTTCTATTTAGGCAGAATTTTAATTTCCAGGGGGCAGAGTACAGGCACAGGTCCTCAAAAGGGCTCAAGTTTTTCAGATATGCCGACCTGATGTCTGCCTGCTGTACTCGGGTCTCTCTTGCAAAAGAAATCTTGATCTCAGTTCAATTACCTGATTAAATGAGGGAATATCTTGGAACGTTCATCTCTCCAATACAGTTCCACAGACTTGGCAAGGAGCACTGAGGATATTCTGGAGACTCCTGGTGGCCTCACAACTAAGACACTTGATTTTGGTTTTAATTTCTCACCCATCTGTATCACAGCCTCTTATTGTTTGATTCTGTAACCTTGTAATTCGCTCTCAGCACTTTCTACATGCCGTCCCTGCTCCCTGCCCATCAACTAAGACAGCTGTCCCTGCTGAGAAATTATTTCCAAATAAAAATACGTTTACAAGTTAGTAATTTAGAGATTAAAACGAACCATTTATAGTTATAATTGACTTCTTCCTAATTATAACTTGTTTCTTCTTTTTGTAACCTTTCACGCCCCTCTCCACTGTCTATCACTAGTTTTTGATTTATGTGTTGAGTGAAGTCCAACTGACTGCTTATTTAAAATAACATGTAAAAATTAATTTTCTATGGCTAGTTAGCATGTTAGTGATGTATTCGAACGTGATCTCACTATGAATATTTGTAACATAATGTTAGCTAACTTAATGCAGAGTGAAGACAGTCACACTTTTTTTTTTTTAAATATATATTTATTTATTTTGGGCGCGTTGCTTGGGGGTTCTGACATTTGCTAACTATGGTTTGACTCAAATTGTTTTTGAGCAGACTAGAGGAGAGCAAAGTGGATGGAAAACTGGCAGCTTGAGCTGTGGATGTTTCTGCATGGTCCTAGTGCCTGCACGCTCCTGTTTTTGAGCAGGTGCCATTTCCGTGTGGTCCTAGTGCTTGCGGTTTTTTTTGTTTTGTTTTTTTTAACTTTGTGAGGGGAAATACTGCAAGCAAGAATAGGAGTTACACGTCCATACATCTAGATTGTCTGTATACAAAGCAGCAGTGGAAATCCCTTGAATATCATGTAAAATGACTTACTTGCTGTGTGCCTCTAACTTTAGGATGTAACAATGCTTCTTTTTGCATCTCTGCTATGCTTTTACATAATCATAATCCTCTTCAATTGGTTGTATATAAATTATTGATGCAGTCCCTTAACCAAATTAATTAGACTTACTAATTGTCACATGACCCTCTTAACAAAAGTTTAGAAATGGTTACTCAGTCATGAGCCAAGCATTTGAGACAGTAACTTGCTTGACGTGAAAAAGATTTGGAGCATTGAAACATTTGACATTGACCTTTTATACTGTCCTTTGCTGGATAAATTTTTTTTTTAAATTGCACCACTTCTGTGACAACTTGGTGTGTAGTCAAAGGCTATTTGCTTAACAAATGTCAATTCTGAAAGCTGAGCTGCTCTTGAAAAGTTAGCCAACACTTGAAGTAACATGTTTAAGGTGGTAGAATACTGTAAAACTAAAATCTATGGCATAATATCCAAAAATCACTTGAGTCTCCAGAGGGTGGTTATTAATCTGCGGTTATTCATTCTCGGTTAATGACCTGCAAAAAAAAATCCTCCAAATGTAACAAATTGTCATCTGGGTGTAACTCTTTACCCCATAATGACGACATATGACGCCCCATGTATATCCCTTAATGACTACATATGACGCTTTGTCTAAAACCTTGTCTTTAGACTTTTTTTTCTTGTAAATATGTTCTAAGGGTGAACAGTATATACATATACAATGGTGGCTGTAACAACTGTTTTAAGGGGTAAAGAGTTAACATAGGGCATGCATAATTAATGTAATTCTAATTAAATATTAGGGATAAATATTCCCCCCCCCCAAAAAAAAAAATCTTTAGGGAGAACATGTCAATCATAAAGCACTGAAAATCTTACTGAATACTACAAACATGTAAAATAAATGATTACTGAATAATGACCAGTGCGTTCATAACAATGCAAACATGCGTACACACCTCTTGATGCCCTGGAAGGTGCTGCTTGCCATGTCAATGATGCCCCCTGTTGGTCGAGTCACCGCTCCTACAAGACCTTTGCCAAAACCTTTAAAGAAGCCTGCTGCTCCCTCCTTCTGAGCTCCTACACACACACGTATATATATTTCGCTATGTAGAAATCCACTTGACTGGGGGGGGGGGGGCACAATCATTATTTAGACTGACTTACCTTTGATAGGTTTAGTAACGATGCCTGTAATGCCACTCACAAAGCCCTAAACGGGAAGAGCGACCAGATCGTTACTCAAAGAGAAAATAAAAGCACATCTGAAGGATCTGGATATAATTATAAAGATTGAAGCCTGATTTAAGATCGACATTCATACTGTGATTACATAAACAGAAGGCCAAAAGACATAAAAATCTACTTCGGTGACGTAGCAATACAATTTAGCTGGATATGAGCCTCATCTCATCTCCTCTAGCCGCTTTATCCTGTTCTACAGGGTCGCAGGCAAGCTGGAGCCTATCACAGCTGACTACGGGCGAAAGGAAAGGCGGGGTACACCCTGGACAAGTCGCCAGGTCATCACAGGGCTGACACATAGA
>JAODVO010000022.1:50024085-50035073 GCA_025400055.1 Notarius lentiginosus
GGAAACCCACGCGGACACGGGGAGAACATGCAAACTCCGCACAGAAAGGCCCTCGCCGGCCACGGGGCTCGAACCCGAACCTTCTTGCTGTGAGGCGACGGCGCTAACCACTACACCACCGTGCCGCTATTTAGAACTCAAATATCATACATTTTTTTTCAACATTCTGTGTAAAGAATTCATAATTAACGCCATTTTTTTTTTTTAGTTTGCTTCCAATCTTAATGCACACACTTACTTGAATGTTTGCTTCGGTTAGATGGAAACAAACAGATCCATCGCGATTCAATCAAAAACTGTTTAAACACTTTTCTGCAGGCAACTGGTTAGTGTGTTCCCAATAACTGCAAGTTTGACTGAAGTGCAAACAAAATGAAATTGTGACTATTTTTCTGTACATTTACTATATAACTTATGTGCACGTTAGTCTGCCTGTTTGTTCTGGATCACCCCACAAGCATAGCAAAGCAGTGTTTTCTAGAAAGTAAATTAGATCAAAGTGTTTTATCATGAGAACTAATTAAAAAAATATTTAAAAAAATTCCTACGGTTTGCACTTTGTGGTCAGTTGACATGTAGTTAAAGGGGCCATTTATGGAGGTCGCTGGGCTTCTGATAATGACTCAATATATTAGGCTTCCAAGAAGTGAGTAGTAGCAAACAGGACATAAGAGTTGCCTTTGTTGCTGACTTCCTTTAGAAAAAGGGTTAACAATCATTTCATGACTGGACCTATTTGTTCCTGCCCACTCTTCTGGTTTCTGTTTGTGCACTCATGCATTTCTGTATCTGTGATTGTGTGTGTGTGTGGGGGGGGGATGACAACTGCGTCAAATCAGCTCCTTCCTTTCTGTTAATGGATACAGGGTTACCCAGCAGGCTTTTTTCCCTCTGTTTTTCTTCTCTTCGTTTAATTCGTACCTACATACTTTATCTCTTTATTTCTTACAAATTAACGAACCTGTACTGGTGCAATTTGCAAGTTCTACATGCACTTTCCTCTCACAATGACTTTCAGTCTGGTTTCTTGCTCTCACTTTCTCTTGCTCCTACTCACTGTGTTTCTCTTTTTTGCTCACACTCTCAATTTCTCTGTCCCTCTCTCAGGGTACGCGTGTCCACCTGGAACAGATTAAACCTGCTGAAGGGCGGAGCTCTGAGTTCGGCGATGCGTCAGGCTACGGCCCACGACCCTGCCCTCCCAGTTCTGACCGAGCCTCACCTCGCTGCACTCGACCGGCGTCTCAGCAGCATCATAGCCAACATACGCCAGTGCATAGAGATGCAGGGAGCAGAAAGCACACTTATTGAAGACCGCATGAACCTGCCTCACCCCTAAACACACCAGAAAGAGAGGGAAGGGAGGTAGCATTTTAAATTAAATTGAATGCTGCCTGTCGGCGCATGCCTTTTAGAGGCTTACTTCCTGCATTGCAAGGAGACCTTAAAAACTGCTGGAAGTTACCTCAACTGAAGCAGGAAGTTGTTTCATAACTCATTAACAGTGATGTAGACTCTGGCATCTCTGCAAACCAAAAATGCCATTTCCTCAATCTCTCTCACACGCGCGCGCGCGCACACCTCTCTAATCTAATCTTTTTCTCAACATGCATCACACAGTAGTAATATGTTCACGATTCCCTTGCAGCATTCTTACTTGGCCTTGTAAAATTTCTTTCTATGAAATTTTTTTTCTTTCTCTCACTGATTACATTTTTTAACAAGTGGCCTGTAATGTTGAACATGCCTTGGCCTGTATGGGCTCAGGGACATTCCACAGCAGCTGTGTGGGTGTTCGCAGGCCCGGGCTGTCCCATACTGTTATCAAAGGCAGCACCAGTGAAATTGTCACTGACCTCACAAATCAAAGCATTAACAGACTACCTGAGGATAGACTGTCTACAACCAGATTGTAAATAAGCAACTATTTAATGATAATACTGATAAATGAATGGTTTTAATGATTTAAAAGATTAATATTGAGCGGTATTGTGCGGGTTTGACTGCTTTAAAATGGTGCAGTGTGATTTCTGGATATAAACGGGTAGTGGGTGGAAGATGATGCTACTGAAGCTCAAAAAGATGGACAGAATGATAGCATGGAAAATTCTAGGGGAGGGGTATTCACACTTCTCCATCAGTGTGGCTACACATTTTCATCAAAGCCAAATAGAGGATCTAATATTGATTTAAAGACCAAGAGCATCTAATTAAATGAGCAGAATTTGGTGTCACTCCTGTTTGTTTGGACTGAAAGGCTATAGCCAGATCAGCCATTTCCTCATAAGATTGAGGGTCCCTGCTGTGTGAAGATCTTTTGAACATTAAAAAACAACTTGAAATTCAATGTTTCCCTCATTTACATGCCATTTTTACCAGGAAATTTCTACCTCATCAATTTACCAGTCTTCATTAACTGTTTAATAGTTGGTAGAGGTCTGACAAGGTCCTA
This sequence comes from Notarius lentiginosus, assembly GCA_025400055.1. Classification (NCBI taxonomy): domain Eukaryota; kingdom Metazoa; phylum Chordata; class Actinopteri; order Siluriformes; family Ariidae; genus Notarius; species Notarius lentiginosus. The sequence goes on from JAODVO010000022.1 coordinate 50,026,538, forward strand.
ATGAAGCAGATGGTTATTTAAATATTTATTATATGGGAGCATTGCTGCGCTATTTAACTGTCCCACCTCGGGGCAATGATGAGCAGCTCGCTTGCGGGAGTACATGTTTTCTGTTATGGTTGCTGACCTCATTAAGGCACTTTCACTCAAATTACTGGAAACTTATGTCATGTATTTATTCGATTCATGACTGAGACTGAAACCTGGCAAGATTACTTGTTTGGGCGCTATAAATATTTCTTGTTCGATTATTGGATTTATTCAAACCATGTCGCTGCCCTGAATATCACATTATATCAAGAGCTTGGTCTGTTTTCAAAGTGGGCTATGGAATTTCCAAACTGTCTTCCGACAGCAAATCATCTCCTTACTTTGCCCCTCAGTCATCTCTGAATTGAATCAGCTGCACAAATGACTGAAGCCTCAGCCATGCTTGCTCAATTCTGAACTCTCTATCTGGCCAATGTTTTCCCTCTCACTCCAGATGTGTGTTGTGCCGAGAGCAAGATCAGCTGCTGGTAGAGACATTACATTATGCTTTGAATTGGGTTATTACCGTTCCTGCGGCTTGTGCTGTAAATAGGTATAACTGTTAGAGGGACTGCCCTGTGGCCTCTCTAACCCACTGCTGGTATTTGTGTTTTAGTGTGTCATTCTTTGAGGTGCCATGACCTATGCTGTATGTGTTCATGTAAGTTTTGGTTGGAGGAGGTGTTCTTGTGTGTGAACATTCCAAATGAGTAAACCTAAACAAATCTGTAGCCTTTGTAACAGCTTTTAAAAGTGCACAGGGAATTTCATATACATTATGTTGAATGAATGTGTGATATATAATGCAGCGTCATCCTGTATGTAAATTTTGCTAAACTGTTTCATGCTCCTAGTCATGGAAAGCCACAGCAGTTCACATCCCTCCTGTGTGGGAGGAATGTAGAATAAATGTTGAAGTTCTGTGAGTTATGGGCATCTGAAAATGATTCATGCCTTTTTTTTTAAACTTTGATTTACAAGTGGGATAATTTCTACAAACTCTGTATAGCATCTGGATGGCCTTATGTGACAGTAATTACTATGTGAAGAAGAGTTTTGCTTGCATATGTGTGTACACGCTCTGTTACAAGAAACCCTGTGTTTCCTGTCTTGCAGTGTGCTGCGTTTTTGGCAAGGTGGTCTTGCTGGGTGGAAGTGTGTGAGTTATCTTTCTTATCTACAGCCTTCCGTCAATTAGATCACTCATACTTGCCACATGCTTCAGATGGAAAAATCTATCTAATAACGCTCTAGTCATAAATACTTGACACATGATTGAAAAAGCCATGATGAAGGATCTGTTCGAGAAGCCATGCTGGTTCATGTTCAGAAAACTATTGTCACTGAACTGCATCAAGTTTTCTATGTATGCTTTACTCCTACAGTATATTTTCATGTACTCCATGTTTGCGTCTTGATTGTGGTCCACCAGTTTGACCACCTCTATTCTAAGGTATTGTGATTTTGAAGAGGAAGTCTTTCAACAAAAGTTTTATAACTGCAGTGTGACTTCTGTTGTTGGATTAACAGATTTACAATGGAACATGGATGGATAAAGAAGTGCTTTGCTGAGCACTTCATCCAAAGCACCTGAATTGAACTTCAGAAAGCCCTGAGAAGCGCAACACTGTATAAATCACCTGTACACCTTCTCATTAATGTGTTTATCCAATAGCCAATCATGTGACAGCAGCACAATGCACAAAATCATGCTGATGTAGGTCAAGCAGGGTTGGCTTTGGTCTTTGACCATGGCATGGATGTTGGTACCAGCTGGGCTGGTTTAAGTATTTCTAAAACTCCTGATCTCCTGGGATTTTCAAACCAAAGAGTTTACGCAAAATGTTTGAAAAAAATATCTTGGGAGTGCCAGAAGGATCTAATAATCAAGCACTCTTTACAAATGGTGTGCAGAAAAGCATCACAGAACACACATCAAACCTTGAGGCAGACGCTCTACAACAACAGAAAACCACATCGTTTTCTACTCCAAGAACAAGGATCTGTGGCTACATTGGGCATAGGCTCATTGAAACTCGACAGCTGAAGACTGGGGGAAAAACATCACCTAGTCTGATGAATCTCAATGTCTGCTCTGACGTACACAGGATTGCATCAAAATGTGGCATCGCCAGAAAGAATCCCTGGACCCAGCCTGCCTTGTGTCCACAGTTAAGGCTAATAATGTTGGTGTAATGATGTGGTGAATGTTTTCCTCTTACACATTGGGCCCCTTAATGCCAGTTCAGCATCATTTGAATGATGCACCGTATCGGAGTATTATTGCTGAATACAAGCACTCCTTTACAGCTGCAATTTTTCCATCTTCTCATGATTACTTCCAATATGATGTGCAGTAGTACAAGACTTTGACTTACTAAATGTTCTTGAAGTTGAACGTTATTTTGTACTCATAAGGTGGATCTCTCTCTTGATACTTTCTGACCCCCAGATTGGCTTATTTGGACTATGGCTTAATACCCAGTTGCAGGCATCATTACATACCTTTTCCCCCAAAAAGGGCCTTGTTTTTGAGCTCACGACTACGACAGAGAAACACTTTGTTGGACTAGCACTAGCCTGTGCACTAGAGCACGTTCCACTTCAAAAATATTTTGTAAAGAATTTTAGTTAAAGGACTATCGCCATTTTATTTCCCAAATGTGAAATCAGCCCCATGCGAGTTCTTAACTGATTTGTGTTGAGGCTATTTAGATCAAAGAATAGATTGGCAAGTCTGACACCTGGGTATCCATGTTAGTGTAGTTTGTGAAAATTCTTAACAACTCAAATTTGTGCCATGTCAATTTTTTTTTTTTTGCCATGATGTTTGAATTGGGATGACTGAAAACTTTTCGTAACATTTGGATCAAACAGCTCTGATTTCCAGAGTGGTGAACAGCTACTCAACCATTGGCCCTTTATTCATTAATCTGATTGTAAAAGTTTGCGATTTTCACCCACAGTTATGTTATTCATTAACATGATTCTGTATCTCTACGATCAAACTCCTGTCTGTTAGGTGTGGATGTAAATTTGAGCATAAAACATTACCAACCTGAAAATGTTTGGTTTGCAATTAATCAAAATGAATATCAACAACATGTAGAATAGTGTACACAGCAGTGAGTTAGGGCCATTGTGGAGGGAGGAGAAATATTCCGAGAAAAAGATTAATCTCTGAGGTGACTCAGTCTTCATCTTCTGAAACATCATCATTAGGTTGAACAGTTATTCACATGTCCTTGCACTGTTTATTGAAGTTATTCTATGAATTCCATAACAAGCACCCCCTCAAATTCCAACAAAATATTTTGCTGGATATTTATCTTCACTTGGCCCACTCTTGTGTCACGGCTCTACAGCTGTCTAATAGTGAAAAGTGCTTGCGTGAATGGCTAACTATTTCCAGTACAGGAGAATAATCCTACTGCAAGAGGGGGATCAGATAGCCATATTTAATTATTGACTATATTTTAGTATTACTAGCATTATCAGTTGTTAGTATAAATAAGAAGGTGATTATTGAAAATCGCACGCTGATTATCGAGAAATAGTCCGAATCTCTTGAGCAGTCACCTCAAGCGACTCAGCAAAATGGCAGCCAATTGTTTTGTCACCATAAGTGAGGAAGAATTACAAATTATGAAAGAAAATGCTGTTCCTCAAAGCACTTAAGATGTGATGAAGTTTGGTCTAAAACTATTCAAAGGTAAGGTGGAATTGTGATTTATTTTTATCGATTTCAAAGCAAAGTATTTTATGTGACTCGGCATAGGTAAGTGACGAGTCTGCGCCGTTTCTTTATTGCAGCCGCATGCTGCTTTTGAAGTTTGAAATTAATTATTTTTTTAAATATGATTTTAAAAACTTGTAATAATCACCTGTGCATTTATACTAAAACAATTATCCGCCTCAGGCTCAGTGAACATCAATGAATGTACCTTGACTGTATATTATTCACCAATATTCACTTCACCTTCAGCAAATAATTGTTAAATGTGGTTTCCCAATATGGTCACTGTTAGAATTGCCACTTCTATACAAACTTGTGTAGAGATTGTTGACAAATTTGTCATTATTTGTTGACAGCTTTGACACTTTTTCGTTAATTTTAAAAATAAAAATTCAGCCACAGTTAGATCTGATATTGTGAACAAATCTTTAAACAATAGCAGTGTGACTTGCAACTCAATTATTAGCAAGCTGAAAACAAGCTGGCTTTTTTAAATCAATCAGCATACTATAAACTTTTTTTTTTTTTAAGACCCTTGTTAGGATTATATCAAGTTTCTATCAACTTCGTTGGGGTTTTCCAGTGCAAAGTTGTTTTAGCACTAACGAATGGGTGTAAAACTGTGTGGTGTACAGTATATGGGACATCATTATTTTATAGTAAAGCTATAAAACCAGGAAAACAAAAACTTGTGTGGCTTGTAGATATCACATTTCTGGTATAACCAGATCATTACTCAAATGTAACTCCTCTATTTTACTGATAAAAGAGGCTTCTGGTTCCCTACATGAGTGGCTGTTGAGGAAGACATGTTTACAGTCTGAAAGATGTTTCAGTGTCTTAGAAAATTCAGAGTTGGGATTGCCACTTACTTGTTGAAAAATGACTGTCTGGTGTTTTTAAGCCCCTGAAGTTTTCTCTTGCTACTTCATATCCCACTTTCATTTTTATTCAAGCGTGTAAAATATTTTGGAACTTTATAAAACACCTATGGTATTAGTATGCTCTTCTTAGTTTGCCCATTGAGTTTCATGGTCTGATTTTTTTTTCCGTTTTACTGGGTCTCTACATATGACTCATAATGCTGCTGCTCATGGCTCCCCTTGACAGGAATAAGATTGTTTTTTGCAGAATTAGAGCATTGAATGAGCTATTATTTATGTGAGTGATTTAGTTATTTGCAATAAAGCCAAACAGTTTTAAGGCTGATAAATGAAAAGAATAAGGGAAATTTGTTAAACTGTTGAACACCAGTTTCAGTTTGCACCTTCCATGTCATCTGTAAATATTTCAGTATTAGAAGAACAAAGCCTGTAATTTTGATGGGATTCTTTGAAACAGTAAGTTCTTTGACCTAGTGTGATAGAGTGATAAGGTAAGAAAAGTCCCAGGCATGCCAGGGTCTGTCCCCTAGCGTAATTATATGTCTGATAAAGGTCTAAAGAAACAGCTTGACCTGCCTTAAGAGTTTTGATTGTATAATAATTTTCTGCATGCTTCATTTTATAAGAATATGCATCAGTATGAAATTGGTCCTTCGCCAACTTGGCCAATACCACACTGGGTTTAAGCAGAAACGACGTAATGCTCCAACCATGGTGCATATTTGATTTTATGAGAGAGAATGGCGCAGAGTTTTAAGTTATTTTCTATACAGTAGATATTGTCCTGATTACACGTTATAAACTATGATGAAATGTCTGTTCAAATGTTTATTGGTCACGTGTAAGGAAGTCTAGCATAGATAAAGGGATGTGTAGATGAACACCATATGCTTTGCAATGAAATGCATCTAGCCTAATTGGTTTATTCAAACTGTTGAGTGCTCAAAACAGTAAAAGTATTTTTCCTGCATGATTCTAAAGCTGTAGTGTATAATTTTGGGGAGTAAAAGGAGAGGGGGTTACAGGGCAGGGCTGGCATATGATCAACATGCAGTTACCCACTGAGTATTCCCCACTCTGAGGATATGATCTGCTTTGGGTGTCCTCAGAATTAAAGGATTATGAGAAATTAAAAAAGAAATTTATAATGCACATCAACACGACTATTACTGAATACTGGGTGCAGAAGAACCTCTCGGTTCCTCTGCTTTAATCTGACAGCATGCTGCTGTGTAGGGCTGCATCAGAAATAGCTCCATACACCTACAAGTGTGAAAGACACAAACTAGCCCACTAACTCTAACTAGCTATCTGAAATACAAGTCTTGTGTCTGGTTTCTTCAAATTTGTATATTTTGTTTGCTCTGTGTTCATGATATTCTTACTTCTGCCAAATTTGTTGGAAGAGGTTATGTTTTTGCCTCCATTTCTTTGTCTTTTCCCAACACAACTGAAAGTAGTGAATGAATTTTGAGGAAAGATGGGCCAAGGAATGATTTGATTTAGCTTTTGATGCAAGTCAAGCTTATTTATATAGCACTTTTAACAGACATTGTTGCAAAGCAGCTTTACAGAAAATTAAAGATTTTAAACATGAGCTAATTTTATCCCTAAAATGTATTTATCCATGATGAGCAAGCCTGTGGCAAAGGAAAAACTCCTTCAGACGACTTGAGGAAGAAACCTCGAGGAACCAGACTCATAAGGGAACCCATCCTCATTTGGTTGATAACAGATAACATGATTATAACATTTTTAGCAGTTTTAACATGAAGTCTGTTTTGTTGATGTGATAAACTCTTCATTGATGGAAACTTGAGTGCAAAACTGTTCATAACAACTGTAGTCCTAAAGTTAGCAAATTAACTGTAGTCCTCAGCCATAAAAGCATTACTGCAAGAGTCCAGAGCATCTTCCAAGTGTGACTTTCAACTGTCCATATGGGGCTGTCCTCCACAGGAGCAATGTGTTGAGACTCCAGCCAGAAGTAGGGCATCAGGATGGATCAGGCAGGTCCGAGGAGCAGAAAAGGTCAGCATCTCGACCTCAGGATTGACATGTAACTCAGAGGGACAGACAGAGTGTGGGGAGGGGGAGGGCAGAAAGAGAGAGAGAGAGAGAGAGAACACAGGTTATTAGGTATGCCCAATCTCACCTGATGAGTAGGAACAGGATACATTTTGCGCTGAGTACAAGCAGGGACTCCAGTAAATCTAACTATTACAGCATAACTAAAAAGGGAGAGCCAGAAGGTAACACAGACATGAGGGAGCCCCGGGACATAAAGCAGCAGCCAGTACACTGTCAACAAAATCGAGTGAGCAAGTGAGTGGGGGACTGACAGCATCCATACATCCCAGTTTACCAAAACACTCTATCTCTGAGGACCCTCCAGATCTACTCCTTTACCTCATAAACACCATTAACAAAAGGCTTGACTAAACAGACGTGTTTTCAGCCTAGACTTAAACACTGAGACTGTGTCTGATTCCTGAACACGACTTGGAAGGCTGTTCCATAACTGTGGGGCTTTGTAAGAAAAGGCTCTGCCTCCTGATGTAGCCTTCACTATACGAGGTACCAACAGATAGCCTGCACCTTTTGATCCAAGTAGGTGTGGTGGGTCATATTGTTAGTGATATGCTAACAATATTGCATGCTATCGAACCAAATGAATGAAACCCGTTAGAAGGGAATAGAACACATTTTTATTCCATCAAAAAAAGTGTCCTGTATGTACAATAATTCCTGATCTTTCACTCCGATGACGTCACTCCCAGTGTTTTTCCGCTGACTAGACGCACGTTGTCAAAAAGTTCATTCTTTTGATTAACTTGTGGGGGGGTTTGTTTGTTTGTAAAGAACATTATACGGACGTGTGAAGATATGAAGTTTATCTTCTCATGTTAAAAATATATCATTTGTTCACTTCACTCACTCGTGATACACCACTTGAAGGTAAACTTCATATCTTCGCGCAGTCGTGTGCTATCCTCTATATATGGTGACTAGTTTTCGAGTTGTAACAGAATGTAAGAAACAAAGCAATTGTCTAAATTAACAGTTAACAAAATTAAAAAATTCCCTCTAAATCTGTTGAGTAATAATGCTAATGCTGGGATCAGACCACACCAATTCAACCTGATTTTGACACAATTTTGTTGTGGTTGACAAATTTCCAGCATTGGGCCTCAATATGGACATCAGAATTGACCAACAGGCTTTATAGTGTGACATAATCAATGAACAGCGATGTGGCGTCTGGGATTCCCGATAGCACCCCGACGAAAAGTCTAGCATTTCAGATCAGATTATTTTTTTGTATTTTCTCACCTATTTTAACAACTCCTACAACTTGTTCCTTGATATCATTGATTGAAAACTTATTAACCCTCCTCTTGATGACATGCAAGAATGTGAACAATGATTGCTCGGGGTCAAACTTGTCGTGTTATCAGTCACCTGACCAAGACACAACAAGCAGAAAGAATTTATGGCACTCTAATTTATGGCTAATTTATGGCACTGACACTGTGACCATTGTGAAAGAAAAATATTGTGTCGTCTGATTCCGGGATGGGCAGACCTGAAACTTTTAACTGAAACTTTTAGTGACTTTTTTTTAATTTTTTGGCTGAAATCATCTTATTTGGGTGAATAATGAACTGAAAATGTATGAGATTGACATTTTCATTTTATAACAAGACCGGCAATGACGGCGTAGCTCATTCCTGCCCCATCTAGTCCAGAAGAAACGATCTAAAGTAGGCCACTTTGCGCAATAAATGCCTTAAGCTATATACAAGCTATATATAGAAGTGATACACACCCTAGGACTACCGACCTATTTGCCAGAAAGAATCTAAAATGGTGAGAAATTGACCGA
>JAODVO010000022.1:50240780-50253118 GCA_025400055.1 Notarius lentiginosus
ATAGAAAGGCCCTCGTCAGCTGCTGGGCTCGAACCTAGGACCTTTTTGCTGTGAGGCGACAGTGCTAACCACTACACCACCGTGCCGCCCCCAATGCTGAAACCATATTGTGGCAGTTCCTGGTGTGGGTGGAACACAGAAGCACAGCAGGCGACTTGATGGTCATACACAAACTCTTTATTTCACTTTACTACTAGCTTTTCAGCTTGCTTACTTGCTTTCAATCACTCACTCACTCACATGCGTTGTGGTCGGGAGGGAGCCCCTTTGCTCTCTCCTTCCTTTTATGCTCCGTCCCTGTAACAAACACACGCACACACACACACACACACACACACACACACATGAATTGACAGCAGGTGGAATGAAGGCCTACATTCACAAACTGCTGCTTGGCCCTGCCCCCGCCCCGCCCATGCCCCACAGTTTCCAACTATAAATGTGATCATTCTCAGGACTAACACATACTCCAACAGTCTGAGAAGGTATGAATACTCTGTCAGCACTCATTCGAGTGTACAGTGATATGGTTGATGATCCATTAATAATCCTTCCTTTTTAGATACACTATACTTAGAGTATGCTGTTGTGGATATTACTGCTTTTCTTTTTCTTCCTCTTCTTCACCCTGATATCCTAAATTTGTACATCAGTTCATTTCTGTATTTCTATCTATTTGGAGAGGTTTGGTGTGTTTGCTTCTCTAGGGTTTGGTTTTGTCAGGCTTCTTTGGCAAGACTTTGAGAATGCTGACCTTTGCATGTGTGTGTGTATGTATGTTTGTGTGTATATGTAGAGGGATGTGGCACTGTTTTCTGTTTTGTTGTTGTTGTTTTTTCTTTTTGTTTCTTTTTATTTGTTTATTATTATTATTATTATTATTATTATTATTATTGATGATCTTAACTTTGCAATGCTTTGGGGGAAACTAGGCCCAGGACTGCAGTGTTTTAGAAGAACATCATAGAAAAAAAAGTGTGTGTGTGTGTGCGCGCGTGCGTGTGTGTAGGGATGTGGCACTGTTTTCTTTTTCAGACAGGAAGCGGGGATCCCAAACCCATCCACCATGTTTGCTAGAGAACATCTGCTCCTCATTTGTTTCTGTCTCGCTTGTTTTTATTCCTCCGTCCGGCCCACCCTCGTGTTCTGTCCATCCCGACCTGCATGTTGACTCTCGCTGACAAATCATGTCTCTTCCTTAATGCGTTTGTCCATCCGACCCTTTCTCTCTTGTCTTTCTCACTTTTTCCATCTGTCTCCTCTTTAGCAGGGAATAGGTTTATAGAAGTAAATGTTGCATTTGGAAGACACTGAATTTTTGGTGGCTCAGAACTGCACAAGATGGAGAGGTTGCACTTTGCACTCTCCCCCTTCACAGACTTCGCAGTGAAGAGCAAAGGGTTCATCAATAAAAATCCCTTTTGTATAATTCTCTCTCTGTTACATCTCAGTTTTAGAGTGTTAGAAATTTAGAGTGTTTGTCCATGTGTGTGTATGCACTCACTTTAACTTTGCTCTATAGTGAGCAAACCCTGAGATTGTGCAAGAAATAAAAAAAATTGGTCATAAGAGAGGCAATATTCAAAAGCACATACACAGGACTGTTGATATATAACAGGATAAACATGTTGAACAGGACATGTTGATGTGGAACAGGATAAAGCAGCTAGAGATAATGAGATTTTATATATATATAATGTATATGTGTGTGTGTGTGTGTGTGTGTGTATATATGAATGAAATACGTATATATGAAATATATGCATGATGGTAGTAATGATTGACAACTTGACATTGCTCAAAATGGTTTTCTCATTCTGCTCTCTTTAGGCAGAATTGGAGCATGGGTACATGGCCTAAACTAGTTTGCCAGTGGGCATTGTGTCAAGATCTGCAGTCAGTCACTGTCAGTTTCTAGACCAGTTTCTAAACCCAGAGTCCCTCCATCAAACTCTCACACTATCTGAGAATGAAGAGAAGCCTTAAGTTCTGGCAAATGAGTGACGCAGAGTATGGGTCATTACTAGGATTCAGATGGTATTCAGCAATGGCACAGCCAAAAACTTGCCCACACTGTGTATATACACAATTATAGATTGTGTGTACCCAAAATATACACTATATTGCCAAAAGTTTGTGGAAACCTGACCTTCACACCCATTTGTGGATCTTCCCCAAACTGTTGCCACATAACTGTGTATAGAATGTCTTTGTATACTGTAACATTACAAATTCCCTTCACTGGAACTAAGAAGCATAAATCTGTTCCAGCATGACAATGCCCCTGTGCACAAAGCGAGCTCCATCAAAACACTGTGTACCAAGGTTGGAGTGGAAGAACTTGAGTGTCCTGTACAGACTTGTGACCTCAATCCCACTGAACACCTTTGTCATGAACTGGAACACTGACTGCACCCCAGGCCTCCTTACCTAACATTAGTGTCTAACCTCACTAATGTTCTTGTGACTGAATGATCACAAATCCCTCCACACTCCACAGCCATACTCCAACATCTAGTGGAAAGCCTTCCCAGAAGAGTGAAGGTTATTTAAACAGCAAAGAGGAACTAAATCTAGAATGGGATTGTGGCAGCTGGGGTGTGGTCAAGCACTGGTTTGTGAATGGAGAGTGAGGCCAGGGTAGGTGAGTGGCAAAGTGATCACACCTGTGTCCAATTAATGTTGTGTGTGTCTTTCAGTGATAGCTGAGGGCTGAGAAGGACAGAGAGAATGGAGAGGAGGGAGAGCTTCATCCAGAGCAGTTTGTATTTGTGTATATGCGTGAGTGTCTCAGTGTGAGATTTAATGGATAAAAGCTGAAATGTGCAAAATAAAAACCCAGCAACTAAAGTGTTCCACCTATCCCAGTGCTTCAGTGTCCCAACTTACTGTAGAAAGTGCTACACTGGTGCCAAAACCCAGGAACCTGAAGCCAACCACTGATATGGAGCTAATCATGCCGCTGCCCAACAGAACCAGCACCAGGTGCTGGTCTCCTTGCACAATGAGCAGGATCAATGCTTTGAAGGCTTGCTGCAGTCCCAGCAGGAGGATCACCAGGAATTTTGGAACATCCTTGTGTGGGCAGATACTTCAGCTGCAGTGTTTCTGGGCTTCCCCCATGTCATGCTGATGAAGATGGGGCCTCATGATGACCTGGAGGCATTCTTGGTACTCTTTGAGCAAGCCACAGAAGCATGGGGGTGGCCAGACGAACAGTGAGTGGCTCATCTACTGCCGCTCCTGACTGGAAAAGCCCAGCTTGCTGCCCAGCAACTACCCACTGAGAATGGACTGGGGTACTCAGACTTGAAGTGAGTCATCTTGCAATGTGTCGGCTGCACCCTGAGCAATGCTATCAGCGCTTCCATGTGTTGACCTTGGAGGAGGTCAGCTGGCCATTTGCATTTGGCCAGCAGCTCCAGGATGCCTGCCGGTGGTGGCTGAGAGCAGAAGATCATGATGCTGAAGGCATCATCAATGTGGTTGCACTGGACCAATTCATTGCTTGGCTGCCAGGAGGAACAGTGGAGTGGGTCCAGTACCACCACCCAGCATCACTGGATAGAGCAATTGCATTGGCTGAGGACCATCTGGTGGATGTTCCAGCGGCACATGGGCATCCTGCCACTTCTTGTTTTCTTTCTCTTGTCCCACCCCTTCCTCCCATCCCTTCCTTGTCTCTGCACCAAGAAAGTGGGGTCAACTCCCCTGCAGCCAGCTTGCTGAGCCTATGGTGTCTCTCTCCTTCCTTCCCTTATGTTTCTGTGTCTCCTCCCCATCAGGTGAGTGATCCCTGAGCCACTGGTGCAGCGGTGAGGTCTGGGTTGGTGTGGGAGCCTGGGCACTTCTAGGACCAATGCCATGTGATGGAGGTAGGGGCAGTGGTCCAGATCCCTGATGCGACAGAGTCCACCCTAATGGAGCTGGAGCATACTGCATACTAGTGAGTATCCAAGGGGCTACCTATCACTTGTTGGTGGATTCAGGCTGTAATCAGACCTTCATCCACCAGAGCTTGGTTCAAGGTGAGGCATTGGGTGCAAACTGTGTGCAAAAGGATGTTCACAAATATCTGCTGGTGTCTGTCTGAATCCAATTTTGGGGAACAAATTATCATGTAGAGGTGACGGTTAGTCTGTGCCTCACCCACCCACTAATTCTGGGGACAGATTGGCTGGGATTTAAGTATTTAATGGAGCAAGTAGTGGTGGGTGAGTCCTGCAATAACATGCCATGGGGGGGATCCTAGTGTAGCATTGTCTGGGGAGGCTGTCCCAGAGCTGTCTACATCAGCTCTGCATCATATTGACACGGAGAGTGAGGTGCACCCTGCCCTCCTCTATCTCTTGAGAATTCTCTGGAGGATTTCCCAGCAGGCATGAGATGAGACTCTGTGACATGCTTTTGACCAAGTCAGAGTAATCAATGGTCATACCCTCCAGTCGAACATTGCACTCTCCTGCATGTACTTTTCAGAGGTTAAGGATAGGATATATTGAGTGATGTAGGACACTCAGATTGGCAAAAAAGTGACTCAGTTGTTGTTTCCAAAGAGGTGTATGGAATTCATATTCCATGTAGCTCATTATAACCCTATAACAGGACACTTCAGGATAAAACACTAGACCATTTCATGGTTCACTTCTACTGGCCAGGGATTTGCAGAGATCTCCATAGGTGGTGTACAGCATGTCACAAATGCCAGCTGGTAAATCTAGCAACAACTCCAAAAGTGCCATTGCACCCTCTTTCCCCAATTGAGACCCCCTTCAAAAGAATTGGGATGGCTCTCATCGGTCCATTAGATTGGACTGCACGAGGGCATTGCTTTATTTTAGTCCTGGTGGACTATGCAACATGATACCTGGAAGCAGTACAGCTGCGTAACATTTCTGCTCACAATGTCACAGAGGCACTATTTAAAATGATCTCCCGAGTCCAGATTCCAAAAGAAATCCTGATTGATCAGAGCACTATATTTATGTCATGCACCCGTTGTGACCTTTATGAGTCGCTAGGGATTAAAGCAATCTGCACAAGCATTTATCACCCACAGACAGACAGTTTGGTTAAGTGATTTAACCAAACCCTTACATATTTAATTCATAACCTCATAGAATGCCACATCAAGACACACCCAGGTGTGGTGGTGCGTAGCTGCCCATACTACATACATGAACACAATAAAACTGTAGTTCAGGACAAATTCAAGGCCATGCTCAAAATGGGAATAATGGATGAGTCGCACAGCGACTGGAGCAGCCCAGTTGTCTTGGTCCCCAAGACTGACAGATCAATCCAGTTCTGTGTGGACTATAGAAATGTCAACATGGTGTCTAAATTTGAGACATACCTGATGCCTAGCTTTGATGAGTTGCTTGATCAGTTAGGCACAGCTTGTTTTTATTTGACACCAGATTTAACAAAGGGATATTGGCAGGTTCCCTTGACTCCCCTATCCAGATAAAAATGACCTTTTCCACCCTGTTTGGTTTATGCCTGTTCAGCTTTCTTCCATTTGGGTTATTCAGAGCCCGGTGATGTTCTTTTGGCTCATGGACAAAATCCTCCACCTGCATGCTGCCTATGCCATAGCTTATCTTCATGGCATCATTATATATAGCAACGATTGGCTGCAGTATGTAAAACACCTCAGGGTAGTTCTGGAGTTGTTGAGGCATATGGGGCTCATGACCAACCCAAAGAAGTCTGCAATTGGGCAGGTGGAAATATGGTATCTGGGCTTCCACTTGGGTCATTGCCCAAACCACAGCAATTGCAAACTGCCCAAGGCCCAATACCAAAAAGGAGGTGAGATGGGTCTTGGGGCTGGCTGGCTATTATTGTAGGTTTGCCTAACTATTTGGATGTCACCAACCTGCTGACTGATCTCACTAAAAAGGGGATGCCAGATCCGGTCCAGTGGATGGAGTCATGCCAACAGGCTTTCACCTGGATAAAGGCTGCACTGTGTGGTGGGTCACTGTTACACTCCCCTAACTTCTCTGTCCCCTTTGTGTTGCAGACTGATGCATCAGACAGAAGTCTGGGGGCTGTTTTGTCCCAGATGGTGGAGGGGGAGGAGTGCCTGGTGCTGTACATAATTGGATGTTCTTTTACCCTCTGCTCAGACCATGCCCCACTCCAGTGACTCCACCCCATGCCAACGTGCAGATCACTTGTTTGTTTCTAGCTCTGCAGCCCTTTAAGTTTGAGGTTGTCCACAGGCTAGGGGTGCAGATGATGGTGGTGGACTATCTTTCCTGTCAGGGGGGAGTTGGCTACAGGCTGGATGACTCCCTGGCCAGAGTCAGGTGGTGGAGGTATGTGGCAGCGGGGGTGTGGTCAAATGCCAGTTTGTGAATGGAGAGCGAGGCCAGGGAAGGTGAGTGGCAAAGTGATCACAACTGTGTCCAATTAATGTTGTGTGTGTCTTTCAGTGATGGCCAAGGGCTGATAATGAGAGAGAAAGGGGGCAGCTATGTCCGGAGCAGTGTGTGTTAGTGTCTCAGTGCCAGACTTATAGGAGAAAAGCAGAAAAGTGTGAAATAAAAACCCAGTAATCAAAGTGTCCTGCTTATCCCAGTGCATCAGTATCCCAAGTCACTGTAGAAAGTGCCACAGGGATATTCAACAAGCATACAGTATATTGAGTGTGATGGTCAGGTGTCCACAAACTTTTAGCCACATAGTGCACATAATCTGTTGGAAATTCATTTTGTTGAAGAGTCATCAATATTATGCACTTAAAGTTTTTGTTTTGTTTTTAGTATTTTTCGCCATGAGAAACATGTGCTTGCAGATCATATCCTTGTACATGTTAAACTATATTTTAATATTATAGTAAAGCATATACTGCATCTGAAACACAGCATATACTGCCCTCTCAAGATTGATGCTAACTTAAAGGGCTTCTGTAATGATAATACCATCAACATGTTAGCCACAAAAGCCTTGAATGATATTGCATGTTGATGATGTCATTTTTCACATGAAGCTGCTCTAGACGATGTGAAGAAGTTTTGTTCAAGGCATGAAGTTCTTGCCTGTGTCACTGAGTTCACCAGCACTGAGGGTGTGACTGTGTGTGTGTGTGTGTGTGGGAGAGAGAGAGAGAGAGAGAGAGAGAGTAACTCTCACCAGGCCTCAGCATTTGTTTTAGAGCTTAGTGTAGATGGCATCTTTATTGAAGCACTAATTAAAGAGACTGTCATGACCATGAGGGTTATGTCCTCCCCTGAGTGAACTCAGTCACAGTCTGGAACCATGCAGTAGTCAGCTGAATCCACTGTATAAATGAAATAAACATCAAATCTTAAATAATCTGATCTAAAGTGAACACAGCCATTGTACAACGATAATCATAATGAACAATCTCACTTTCCCTGTTGATGAGCTTGACTTTGCAATGCTTTGGGGAAACTGAAGAACCAGCTACAACATAACTTAAAAAAAAAAAAAACCTTAAAATTTGAACGCTTTTCCTGTCCTGCCTAGATGCACAGCTTTTCTTATGATAATTGTGAGATCTCTCAAAGGATCTGAACCTCGTAACTAACTACCAATAATGAAAATGACAACTAAAACATACAGTACTAGTGTCAGTCTTCTGCTTGGAGCTGCAGTATTGATTAAGTAGTAGTGGTATGTAGTGGTGAGTAGCCTAATCCAAAACAATTTTACACACTGCTATATGGCCAAAGGTTTGTGGACACCTGACCATCACACCAATTATGTGGGCTATCCTGTTAGGAGAAATAATAGGAAGCAGTGCTTTAGCAGGACAGTATGTAGATCCTTGCTACAATTTGAGGGACAGTGAGTAACCCACACTCTGGTTTAATTTTACTTCTTTACAATTGTTGCTATTATTCCTGTCACTATTATTGCTATTTTCTGTACTGTAATATGTTTCTTTACATGGAATCTCAATGAAATAACCAAATGTGTTTATTTGTGACAGATCTTCTCTCTTTTCTACATTATATGGCCAAAAGTTTGACCTGACCATCACACCTCATATGTGGTCCTTCACAGATTGTTATGTTACCACAAAGTTTGAAGCACACAATTTGTATAGGAAGTCTTTACATTCTATAACAATACACTTTCTCTTCACTGGAAGTAAGAGACCCAAACCTGTTCTAGCACGACAATGTCCCTGAGCACAAAGCAAGCTCTATGAAGACATGCTTTGCCAAGGTTGCCAAAGTTTGCCAAGACTGAATTCTCAAGTGGAAGAACTCCAAGAAAAATTTCATCCCGATCCCAATCCCACTGAGCACCTCTGGGGATGAACTGGAACACTGACTGTGCACCAGGCCTCCTCACCTAGCAACAGTGCCTGACCTCACTAATGCTCTTCTGGCTGAATGGCCGTATAGTGTAGTATATCTTATCTTATCCTTGTATCTCAATTTTAAAAACCATGAACCACCACTGAGGCCAGCCATTGTTCAGAAGATTTGGTGCAGACAGGGTTATGGGTCTTGCTCAAGGGCCCAACAAAGCCAGTTTGACAGTGCTAGGACTTTAACTCTCACCCTTCCAATCACCATCCCAGAGCTTTAACCACCGAGCCACGACTGCCAACAAAATCCATTTTGGGATTTGGGATTCAGAAGAGAGTAGATCCTCAATGCAGAACCTTAGTTTTTGATTACCATTCAGGCTTGCTACTATAATAATTTCACTTTCTGTACTGTTCTCTTGTAAATCTTTATTTTTTGCCTCTTTGTCTTCTGCTTTGTTTGTTCATAAGCTTTGACAGGCAAATTTGTGGTGTGTCTTAGGCAGAATGCTGTATTGTGAAGAAGCAGCTGCTAGAATACTGTATAAACCTGTATAATAATAGTGTTTATGTCTGTCTGTCTGTCTGTCTCTCTCTCTCTCTCTCTCTCTCTCTCTCTCACACACACACACACACACACACACACACACACACACACACACACACTGCTTAATCCATTTCTAACAGGGTCTCCAAGGTGCCAAAACTAATATAGCATAATGAGATAACAGTAGGTTTATGGCAGAGTAAAATGGCAGTCATTGTGTTTAAGAGCAACATACTTTTAACTGTAGGTAAGATTCGCTCAAGCATTAATCTCAACACTGTTGGAGTTTGAAAACTTGGCCTTCTGAGAGTGCATACTGCAATAATCCCTTTATTTCTAATGTGTGGTCCTACACTGGGTAAAAATGGTTAAACAGAAAATATATTTCATGAGCCAGGAGAAGCCATTACAAAGTGCCAAAAATAGAGCCCATACCATTCTCCATCTCTGGCTCTGAAGCCCTACTTGGAGAAGGAACAGAAATGTATTCGCCAATGAATACATAATGAAATGCAGCAGTCTAGCCAGGATCTTGTATTTACTTCTTTGACTAGACAGGCTGATTTTGGGTGTGTCTCAAACCCCAGGTTTGCAGCAAATGTATTAGGCACTGGTCATTCGCATTCAGTGTAAGACACATACTGCAAGTGAGCCAACATGAAGACAGATTTGCACTTGTATATGCTTTGGAACTGGTCCTGAAAGCGATTCATCTTATGTTGGCCGAATGAAATGGGCCCATCCAATTTTTTTTTTTTACAGTTACAGAAGCTGAAATAGCAAGCATGTTATGTGAATTTATTTTAATTAGGCACCACTGATTGGTTTCGGTATACCAACACTTGGTCACATGTACACATAATGTGGCTCACCTCATGGTCTCATTACATTCTGAGAAAGTGAGCAGCAGTCTGAGTCATGAGCTGCTCAGAATTAGATTACTTTAGCCTTCACTTCCAGGCAGCTCCTACCTAATGCAGAAATGCATGTTTTCCAGTAAGACCAACATTGTTCACTACTGTTGCTAAATCAAAGGAATAACAGGCTTGTAGATCATTTACGACTTAATTTAAAGGTTTAGCCACCAGAGAGAAAGTGAGTGAGGGAGAAAGAGGGAGTGTAATGAAATAAAACAGATTTTATGCTAATCGCATCCATGCACGATAAAGTGCACTAGGTCCATTTAGCTTATTGATTGAGAGGGAGCTGTGGAGCAGCCGTCAGTCAGTTCAGCCCACCACTGGGGAACAAGCAGAGCAACACCGTCAGGAATACAGTGTGCTCAGATGATCATGATTCTGGGTAATGGAATAATGGAATGACTGGGCTGTTGCTTGATTCTTTCTTAAATCCATTTCACTTTCCACCTCTATATCCAGCTTCACCTATCATTCCTCTTCAGTTCTTTACTGTCAGAGTCTTTCCATAGTATCTGTGCATATGGAAATAAAGAACGGTTTTAGTACATTCCTAAGGGGTTTTGAGCTTTGAATCAGACGTGTAAGTGTATTCTGTTCCACTGGCTTTGAGCTGTGGGTTATTAGCTTACCAGTTCTTACATTATCAGGTTAGCGGTGTCTTTGTGTTTTTCATCCCCCCCAACACACACACACACACACACATACAATTTTAAACTACGCTATTAGTTTGGTTAGAGGTTGTAGGTCTTAGGGTAGGATATTTTTCTAATAATTAAAATACCAAAACTTTCAGATTCAGCGTTCAAGGTAAAATGCAAGGAATTTATGCACTAGTTATGCACTAGTTTGGACACATATCTGTGATGTACATATGCATGGTTACTTTACAGTAGTGTCCAAAATGTTCTTGCACCTTTTTAATGTCTAATCACTTATTGTATTGTCGTAGGTTTTGATAGAAAGAAACCACAATGTGTTCTCACCACATTACTTTGGTTCTCATTTGCATAAAGCTAATCCCCATTCAACCTTATCACCTGCCCCACCCAGTTCTTCTTGCCAATGGTCACAACACCACTTTTTGTTGCAAGTCACCATTTTTTTCAACTTAAACAACCTTTGTCCACTTTGTTGCATCAAACTGCTTTGTAGTATTATATGAATGTTCCAAAGTGGTGCATTACTAGCATATGCAATACAATAATCCAGTGTGTGTTGTGGTTTTATGAGGCAGAATGAGAGTTTGTAAACTCTGAAAGGTTTTCAGAAATTGTAGTAACATGCCAGAGAGGCAGTCAAAAACCAGGCTCACAGGATGAAACTAGTGCAACTGACGCTCATAACAGGCAATAGTTAAACCCAGGAAAGGTGTACAATGAATGAACAAACTGGGAACAAGGAATCCAATGTCTGGAATTGACACAAATGGAGAACAAAATTTCACAAACACCAAAGGAAACCCAGAAGATTTAAATAAACAAATGGTTTAGGGAGGAACCAGAAAGCTGTGACACTGTCGCATTCAGAGGCTTGTCAATTTCCATCAGGAGCACAGACTCCTTTTCTGAGGCTGTCTAGGCATTACCTCATTTGCAATCACCATGCTACTAGTCAGCTGTGACTCAATAAAGACTCTCATTTGAAGACTATATAAACAAGCCACAAAGTCTCACATTGCAAAGTCTTGCCATTGTTTTCTTGCGCATGACCAAGGAGTGTCTTCTGATCTCGTTATTGATGGTTCATATTATTTATTTCCACCTTTTTGTATGCATCACATATAGTACCTGTTTGCCAGTGTGTTTGACCCGTGCCTGTTGACTATGATTCTGATTTGTTTAAAATAAAGCTTATACTTGTATGCACTCCTACTTTACATGTTATAATGGCTTATTAACTACCAGGACAACGAGAAGAGGAAACACAAAACAAAAGGAGCAAACAGGACAAAAAGAGCACAAAGTATGGAACATGATGGAACAGAATCAGACAAGAGGTAATGCTCACTTTCAGTAACTGCTTTATCCTGGTCAGGGTTGCAGTGGACATTAGGTGGAAATACACCCTGATTGTGATATCAACAGGGTAACTGTGCAATATAATAAGGACAGACCAGGTGAGCTGTGATAATCAAGCATTATTGCTGCTGGTATTAATTTATAATATAACTATGATTAGAATAATAAAATATGTCATGTCAATCTTTTCACACTCTCTTTTCACACTCATTCCTGACATTATTGTAGGTTTCAGGACAGAACCCAATGTAACGTTTTTGAGTACAGACATGCTGTTTTCATATTAGCAATTAGTTACATGCCAATCTGTCAGCTGCTGCACAGGGAAATGGAGTGTTGACTGACAGCTTTGTGGGTTCTGCAAACATTCTTGAGGCAGTGTAGAAGACATCAAAATACTTCCTGCTTGATGAACAACTTGACTTTTCTAATTTGCTTAGATATGGACACTTCTTTTTTTTAAACACAGAATTTGATTTGGGCGGCATGGTGGTGTAGTGGTTAGCGCTGTCGCCTCACAGCAAGAAGGTCCGGGTTCGAGCCCCGTGGCCAACAAGGGC
>JAODVO010000022.1:50303627-50316451 GCA_025400055.1 Notarius lentiginosus
TCTAATAGAATAGATGAGCCAAAATAATTGGGTATCTTTTTTAATAGGCCCCGACTCATTACAAGTATGAATAGGTGGGCCTTAAAGTAGAAAATGTTGAGAACCCCTGCTCTACATGATGTGATCAAAATGCAATGTGTCACAAATAATCCAGAAAATCCAAGTTCATGGCAGCCTCCAAACATGGCTGCTGTGGACTACAACTCCCAGCAAACTCCATACCGCCCTCACTCTCCTGAATTCTAATCAGTTCTGCATCTGAATCATGCTTCCCTAAACATATTTAAATACTCTCCTTCTGCACAGTCTCTGAAGTATCACTCAGCATTCTCACACCTGACCATACCAAGCCGTGACTTGATTCTGTATGACCCTCAGTTAACGACTTTGTTTCCTCCTTTCTTGACTTTGATCCCTGTTTTTCCCCTGACACTCTGACTATGCCTCGCTCGACCATAGCTCACCTGATCATACCAAGCCTTGACTTAATTCTATACGACTCTCAGTTAACAACTGTTTCTGTCTTTCTCAACTTTGATCCCTGTTCTTCCCCTGACACACTGGCTGTGCCTCACTTGACCATAGCTTCACCTGACCACGCTTTTGGATTATGATTTGGATTTGTTTGCCAGTTTGCAACGGATGCTTATCTGTGATTACTTCCATAAGTTGCCTGCCTTTCTGACACAATGTAGCCATTGACTGATCAGACCCAAGATCAACACCTCACTTATTAAACCAAACAAGTTGTCATATGCACATGGAGGTCTGGATATGTTTGAACATTTGATTTATAATATGGGTTGTGGTGACAAAGTACCACTGAAGTACTGTGGGTGACATTTAGAATTTCTTAATATGTCTTAATCTTTATTTCTCCCTTCATTGTTCCCTTGGGTTTATTTATTTTTTTGTCCATTGGTATAAAATTGGGGATACTAAAGTATAGTGACAGATCAGTTTGTTTTCAGACCACTTAAATAAGAGTTATATGGGGTAAATCAAAATATGCAATGTGTACATAATCTTATTTTAATTAAGATAAGATGATAAATGCAATGATCCCATATGGGACACAGACACTCAAGAGATATGATAACCACATCAAAGAGTTGGCTCAGCATGAATAAAACACACAAAGCTGAATGTAAATATAAGATGAATACCAGTCCTACATAAGGGCTTGAGCCCACAACCTCAGCAAAATAGTGGATAAGTGTGGAAACTCAGTTATTTGTGACAGCTTTTTCGATTCTGAAGTCCAAGCAAAATTTCCTGGAGCTTTAAACTTTGCTGCAGCACAGGGCACTGAGACGACTCTTTTCCAGCCACACATTTGGCAAGAAGAGATGAAAATTCTCTCCTCAGTGGCTTACCTAGCTAGGGCTTTCCACAATGATACTAGTGGCATTTACTCCACTAGTGCAAGCTGAAGCTCTCGAGATGACTCTTTCTAGATGATCTGACAGTGATGTTGATGTTCAGTGGAATGGAAGGTCAGGGACAAAAAAGGACATATAAGCCTCTTATACTAATACAAAATTAAGCAGAGGGAATATGTTGACCTCACATAAAAAACCATAAATGCTTTTCTTTCTTTTTGCAGCTTTCCTCCATGAAAAATATAATACGAGATAGGCTCTTTTCTGTATACTTCATGATACTTGAAAAAGAAAAAAAAAAAGGTTGAAATAAAACACACTGAAGTTTAATATGTACTCTATGTCCTCTGTATGGCAGTTTTCCAACTGCATGAATTTTACCTGGAAGAACACTGTATTCATTAAAGTTAATATTAGATTGTTGGAAGCAAATGGAGTTATTGCACTTCATACTGTATGCCAGTTGGCAGGTGCACATGTGGCTCTAACCCTGGTGCTAACCACACACAGATGTCCTAAACCAAGATATTCCAAGGTGCATCATATCTTGTAGCTCAGTAGATCTGGGTACACTGTTATGTATGTGCTGGTATGTTTTTGTGGGGACCATATTTCCCTGTAATGATTGAAATAGATGAAAATTTTAAATTTGTCTGACTGGTCCTCATTATGAAAACTGGCATTTTCTTAACAAAAACAGAAGGCTGAGTAAGGTACTGTGGTTCTATGCCTGAGTACAGGACCGCCAGGGTGGTTTCCACTGGATCTAGTGGAGTCTTCCTGCTTCTCGTTTCCTTGAAGAGTACTAATAGCAAAAATGTGTGCATCCTCACGTGCAGCCTATAGAAGGCCCCTTCAAAGGCATACTTATCCTCAAGACATTCTCATCAACCGAAGTGTTCCAGGTGGCCTTGGCAGTCCTGCACTCTGGCCAGTTTTTTGGCAATTTTTTTTTTTTTAAACACCTAACCTTCACACCCATATGTGTGCCTTCCTCAAACTGTTGCCACAAATTTGGAAGCACACAATTATATAGGAGGTCTTTGTATACTGTAGCATTACTCTTTCCCTTCACTGGAGCTAAGGGGCCAAAACCTGTTCCAGCATGACAATGCCCCTGTGCACAAAATGAGGTCCATTAAGACATGGTTTGCTAAAGTTGGTGTGTAAGAACTTGAGTGTCCTGCAGAGAACCCTGACCTCAACCCCATTAAACAGTGATAGAATGAACTGGAATGCTGATGACACCCCAGGCCTGCTCCCCTAAAATCTGTCTGACCTCATTAAAGTCAAACAAAACCCCAAAATAAATGCTGTTTGCCAATCACTGCAAGTGCCCTGATGTGCCCCCTGCACATTTAAATTAAAAATAAAACTTTATAACAACAATTTATCCATTTTAAAAGTTATGATATTGCTAAAAATAGGCTTACCTATTAATTTGCATTGAAACTGGATATCCGGCTGTGACATTAACGGCACACTAGAATGCTGTTAGACAGAGCCATCAAATAAAGGCTTCTAATTCTAAAAAACTCGCCAGGCATCACTCAGCAGACAATGTACATTGTTCTTAACCATTAGATGACAATGAGCATACCTAACAATCTGTTTCTCTCTCTCTCTCTCTGTGTGTTTTCACTGCTTCAGATGGGTTAAATACAGAGAAATAACTTTACTGTGCTATAATGTATATGCGACAAAGGCTTCTAATTATAAAAATCTAATCAGAAATTAGAAATTTCTGTAACCATGTGATTTTCACTGGCAGCAAAAAAACTCAACAGACTTCACTTTTATGAAGTTTAATTCTCACTCAGCTAGATAGCACATACACAGTTCTGACACAGATGCTAGTAAACAATCCTGTTGCTATAACAACACGATTCTTGCTGTCTAAAAAGATCACTTTTCTCAATCAAAACAAACAAAAACATCACATAAAATGATTAATGATTGGGCTTATGCTACACCCAAAAGTTCAACATTCGGCATCTTTAGGGTTGTTTACAACAATTTAGAAGCAATGTGTCCACGAGGTCCAGTAGCCTCGGTAAGTCATGTAGTGTGTAGGAGACATCACGATTTGTACTGAGAGTGCAATATTTGAACCTTGGAGAAAGTGTGATGGCAGCGCCCAGTAACATTGTTTTTCTTTTAAAATAAAATCTGTACACAGTATACAGGTAAAAATATGAACATGAACACTCAAACATGTCTTGTATGGATATTATCTGTCAGTATGAAGAGTTTACTTTTTGGGTTTTGTTTGGCTTTAATGCTCTTGTTCAAAAATTCCCATAGCCACGCTCCAAAATCTAGTGAAAAGCCTTTCCAGAATACTGGAGGTTATTATCACAGCAAAGGAGGATTAAATCTGGAATGGGATGTTCAACAAACACATATGGGTATGATGGACATATGTCCACAAACCTTTGGCCATATAGTGTATGTAACCTATCTTTTGTTCTGCAACAGGGCAGTTTCCTTCACAATAGTGGGGCCTGTATATCAAAGTTTTCACAAGGTTTTGTAATATACCCTAATGGCACAACTCTGCAGGCAATAACAGGCAACACTCATAAATAGTATTGAGACTGAGAATCAATTAAGGTGTTGAAATTTCTGCTGATCGATGATTGGAGTCACTCAATGTTCAGCTCTCTATGGCGATTGAGAATTACTCATGGTGCAGATTTTGTACTGTTTTGAGGATAAGAATCACTAGAGTTGTACTGGCATAATCTATTGAGAGGATCATTCAAAATCACCACAGAGCACATGGGTCGTGACAAAGTAGATGAAGGTAGATTGTCAACTTCATGTCACCACTTCAGAAATATATGCAAGTTACATTCCTCTTAGTGGTACCCAAGTGAGAGCCATCTTGACCTGCCTTCAAGAATGCCTGTGCAATTATTTCCTTTCCCTAATGGGCTAACTTGTCTTTAGACTGTAGAGCCCCTTTATAGTGCTCATGAAAGAACACAAACAGCTTGTCAGTGACCCGCCAGTTTTCAATCACATCTACATTGTGCTTGACACCAATATTGGACAGAATGCTGGCCTGCAAGCACAGATATATTGATGGGTTTATTGGTATGCAACATCATGCAACATCAACAGCTTTGGTATGAATTTTGGGTTTGGTCACAGGACTTTCTGCATGCTGACCTACAATGCATGCAATTTTTCTGCATCTTCCACTGGTTCATATGGCAAGTTTCACAAGCTACTTAGTACCAATTCCAGATCTGACTGTGTACCAGAGTGCATCTGACTCATTGGGAACTCTCAGGGGTCATAGATATTTATTTTTATGGAATTGATATAATTATAATTGTCAGTTTGTTATCATCATTATTCCTTTCACAAAGCTGTAATAGAGGTGAACACGAAGAGTTGATGGAAACAGAGAAAAAGAGAAAAATGGTACAGCACTAAAAGGAAAAGACAGTAACAGCTTCAAATGAGTAAGAGAGAAAGATAATTAAAGGCAAACACACACTGTGACTATGAGGATAGTGTGTTTCAAGGTGTGTTCTTTGCTGTGCCACAGTGATCTGTTCATCTGGGAAACTGGGTCTGGTCCTGGTGGGTAGTGAGCACACAGGGTCTGTCAATACCATCAACAGATTTAACCATGGTCTGTTTGACCAGAATTAATACTAGCTGCTTAGTCTTTTGAATGTACTGCAGTGTTTTCTCTAACAGTGACAGTGGTGGAAGGCATACAGCTATCAACATGGCTAATCAAGCAGCAAAACATCCTGGCCCAACCTCTGTCTCTGCCTTGCTCATGAACCACACTGGGCAGTGACTTGTTTGTCTGGTCACAAAAGATATAGACATTGGCTTTGCATTAGGTGTTCAAATAAGCTACCCACCTTCTTTGAGTTTCAGATACCGGCTTGCTACAAGATAGCATATCTGCTGTCTGATTGTACTGATCAAGTAGGTAAACAAATAATCAGACAAGAGGCAGGAACAAATGAGATTTTGTTGCCCTGGTTTTTGTTGTTTAAAAAAAAAAACAGTGTTTTCAGTCCGCAATACTAGCCACACGCTTCTGCATTCTGCCTTCATTTTTGGAAACATCAATTACTGTATACTAAAAAAAAAAGTCAGGATTTTTGGTTCATGTTCTATTTCTAATGCTTATTTTTCAAGTAGTAACTGCACTTCAGTCAGTATTGCCAATCTCGCTCTTCTGTAGGGTGGAATCCTGTGTTTGGCAGTTACCAACAATGAAACTGTAAATGATACCGTGCAGATTGTGTGCTCAGTAATCACTTATCGAACGATACTCGTTCACTGCTAGTGCCTTTAATCAGCATTCCAGTGAAATAAAGACACTCTTCCATGGGAGTCTTTTGCCTGCTTTTGTTCCTGACAGTGTGGTGAGGAGGTTACCTTTCTCTTCCTTGCAGGCTCTGCAGCTGTATCTGTTGTTCACTTCATTCCTTGCTGCAGCCTGCAGTGCCAGAGGACATCAGTATTTTCATAGCCTTCACATGCCACTAATTGCATTGTGCCATCGGGGTTTGGCAAACCAAACTACTGTCTATTTTATCAGAAATACATGAAAGGTTGAAAAAGTAAATAAAGTTTCAGCAATACACACAAGATATTACTTTAGGTACTTTTTCAGATTTTCTAAGATTACTCCAGAGTATCGTCAGCAAACAATAGTTGCCTTGTTCAGAAACAGTCTTGGCAATCTTGGCTAAATTTGAAATGAGTATATAATATTAGAAATACCATCACCAATGGTGTGCCTCAATGATCTTTGATAATGCAGTTTTTTTAACAATTGCCATAACAAGATTAGTAAAAACCAAAGATTTAGAGCACCATAATCAGTATATTGAATCCACGTCCTCAACTCCTCAAAAATTCAAAGAATGGGAAAGAGGCCTTTTATGGGTTGCACCAATGACTGTAAAAAGAAAACTAGATAGAACTTGACACCAATGGCGTTGATGGGGATGCCTCCACCTGGTAGACTACACGCCTTATTAAGTTGTGATTTGGGGATGGACCTGTGACCTTTTAACCTCAAAATCTAAGTTCATATTTGTCCCAAAGCGCACAAATGGTGAAAGTTTGGTGAAATTCCTTTGATTTGCCTTGGAGATAGTGTTCACAAGGTTGTCGGACAGACATTTGACCTCACAGTGACCTTGACCTTAGACCTTTTGATCTCAAAATCTAATCAATTAATCTTTGTCCCCAAATGGTGAAAGCTTGGTGAAATTCCTTTCATCAGCCTTTGAGATATCGTGTTCACAAGGTTTCGGGACGGACGCACGCGGACAGACATTTGACCTCATGGTGACCTTGACCTTAAACCTTTTGATCTGAAAATCTAATGAGTTTATCTTTGTCCCCAAATGCACAAATGGTGAAAGCTTGGTGAAATTCCTTTCATTAGCCTTTGAGATATTGCGTTCACAAGGTTTCGGGACAGACGCACACACGGACAACCCGAAAACATAACGCCTCCTGCACCTTACAGTGGCGGAGGCATAAAAACAAAACACCCTGCTTGGGGTTGGGGTTACTCTGACATTGCTAACTATTGCTTGAATCAAATCATTTTTGAGTACACAAGAGGAGAGCTGAGCTTAAGCAAGGAGCATTTCTGCATGGTCCTAGTGCCCGGACTCCCCGTTTTTGAGCAGGTGCACTTTCCGCGTAGTCCTAGTGCCCGCGCTACGGTTTTTTTCTGCCCTTAAAATGTGTGCACCGGCAAGCGCGTGTGTGGGAAACACGGGCGATGCCCTTAAATATGTACACGAACAGAGAAATATATTTAAGATTCAATTAAGGCTTGATCTTGCGTGAAAGGAGGAAAAACCCCCATGTACTTACCTGGCTGTAAGTCACTACTGATAAGTTGTTTTGTAGACCATTTGGCGTAATATTTACAGAGTTGTGAGAGAGTCCATTTTGATCTTGCTGTATGGAGTCCAGAGGGGCCACCCAGGGGCCTCTGGTGTCTTTTAGGGTCTCTTCGTTGGCATCTTGCTTGTTCTTCTGTGGTGAGGCGAAGGGGTTGAAGTCTCCCTCAACGTTGCGGTGTGGCTGAGTGTTGAACTCCGTCTCGAAGGAGGACAGCTGCTGTGTGACCCCAAGCAGACCCCCAACCTCTACGCTCAGGATCACCCAGATCACATCTACACAATTCAGAATACACAAAAGATCATTTTTATTGGACAAAAATACACCGAATTGACAGTTTATTTGTAACATCTACATCGTAGTGTTTTGTTGTACAGAGCAGAAAATATTGTGCTACGGTTTCTATCAACTGGAAGGCTGCACAGTCCGAGATTTAAGAATTGCATACAACACTGAAGCAGTGAAAAACTGCTTGTGCAGCCATTCCTAAAGATACATGGTACATTAACATGCAAGACGTGTCCATTCAAAGTGCTGATAAACTATAGTCATAAAGGGACTAGATGAACAACTAGAAAAGCACTTGGAGAGCACAGACCTCCGCCAAGAATCCTTTTTAAAAATCCAGGATCCAGAAGGTGATCCGGATCACCGCCAAAATTTAATGGTTTTGTTACTTGTGCCCAGGCACACCTCTGGAAAAATTTTCAGAGCAATCCGTTCAGAACTTTTTACGTAATGTTGCTAACAGACAAACCAACAAACAAACTAACGCTACCAAAAACATAACCTCCTTGGCGGAGGTAACAATGTTGAAATACATGGTGCTGTTCAGACGTTCTTCAATGGGTCACTGGCCTGTACTGTTCACAATGGACAGGACGACACAGGACCTCACATTGTTTGCATCTGGCCATCAGCATGATACCAAATAAATCTGGGTTGAACTGAACAAGCAGCTCTTTCCAATCCTCAATAGTCCTGAGCTCATGAATAAGTGCTAATCTTGTTCTTTGAACCAAGGCGGCACTCAACTATTATAGCCCATTCAATCCAAAGTTTAAAAGTGGGCTGTTCCGAATCAACATTCTACATACCACTTGTATTTTGGATTGATTTATCTCGTCAAGCACCATCTGGTTGCTCATTTCAAAAATCTCTCCTTGGACCCTTCCACTGCAAGTTGTTTTTGTCCACATAATCATTGAACCCTGACTCAGGTGAAAACAACTGATGCTAGAAATGCTAGCCTGCCAAGTTTTTACAACATACTGGAGTCATATATAAGATAAATTTACAGTACTTTGATATACTGAAATTTGAAAAGCCTGGATTTTCCTTATCTACACCTGTTGGCATAACATTTTGAAAAAAAAAAAAAAAAATCATAGTGATGTATTAGATACGACAAACGATTTCAGCCAAAACATTGTTTCCCTTCCCTATTCATTTAAAGGTCAGAAAACACTACTAGAGTGAGCGTGTGTGTGTTTTTTTTTTTTTCGGGGGGGGTACAAATTGAAATACAAAAAACAAAATTTTCAGCAACTGTGAAAACTCTGTCCACCATCTTGGAAAAATGTTAAATAACTACTATATAACGTAATTACCAATCATAAAGTCCTGTTTCTGCTATTTTAGCAACATTATTTCAATATGTGGTCCACACTGATTAGTTTTAGTTTTAAAAATATTTTTAAAAAAATGATCTCCATCCAGACGAGCATTTTATTGCTGTATCAGAAATAATCTCCAGCCACACTAACGCACATCATGTGATCATTCACATACAGTGGGCATGTGCATGCTGGTATAAAACAACTGATGCCGTTTGTTTTCTTCTTGTATAAGGTCACGTGATAGGAGCATGATTAATCAGGGAAGGATACGTCGTGACTGATAAGACCCAATCAGGAAGCAAACATGGGTGTTCGCATAATCATTTCCAAACATCTCCGTTTTTGCCCATCGACATTAAAACGTTACCCTGGAGTTTTCAAACTAAAATGGGGCCATTTTCAAAAGTCGCCGTTTTAAGGGCTCAAAAACTCCAGAGCAGGGTAGACACCCGGCGTAAACATAGCAAAGTGATGCATTTTAAAAAACAAACAATATAGACATAGCATAAGATGATAAACGACAGCCTTAGGGCCATCATAGAAGCTGGCTGCCAGTTAGCCCTGTGTAACTTTAGGTTGGCTAAACTCTCTTCAAGATGGCACCCACCATGGCTGACGTCTCTGTGTACCCCTCCTGCAACCGTTTGTTTGTTTGTTTTCCTAGTTGTGTTTAAGTGTATAGATGTGCAAATTTCATCTGCACTGATTACATACGACAGAGAAACACTGCTGGAACTCTAAACAACCTCAGGATATTATCCTTAACTTGCCGGACTTGGACTATTTTATCTGCCAGGACTCTTACAGGCCGGACCCGCTAGCAGCCGAGTTGAGTGAATGACGCAGCCAGAGGAAGGACCAACCCAAGCGGCGGCGAGGCAAAAGAGGTGGGCTACATGCTGGGCTAAAGACCACCTCTCCCCAGCCGTATGCTTGCTTACATCCATTCTCTCAAAAATAAGATGGCTGAAGACAGAGTCAGAATTATATCTTGGGGAGAAGTGAGAGACTGCTGTGCGCCGATTTTCACTGAGACCTGGCTATCGGACAATATCCCAGAATCAGCCGTCCAGCTACACACGCCATTCATTGTGAGGACTGCACAGTGGCATTGGGCAAACTCAAAGGTGGGGGAACGTGCATTTACATTAACAACCGATGGTGCTCAGATGTGTAGACTGTCAGTAAACACTGTTCAAGTGATGTTGAGTACCTAATGCTGAAATGCAAACCGGAGGGAACTTACTGAGGGAGTTTACCATAGTGTTCATCCTGTCTGTTTACATTCCTCCACACGCAAACCCCACGGCAGCACTGGGGATATTACATAAGGCTATAAACACAAGAAATCAAATACCCCGAGGCAATGTTTATAGTGGCTGGTGACATTAACCCCTGTAACCTATGTACTGTGACACCAACATATCAACATGTCACTTTTCTTACATGGGAGAAAAAAAACACAGTTGATCATGTATACAGCAATGTGAGAGGGGCATACAAGGCTGTACCTCATCTTCACTTCTGACAGTCAGACCATATCTCTGTGTTCCTCGACCTGGCATACAGACAACTCCTGAAACAAGCACCCACTACAAGAAAAGCTGAAAGTATGGAAAAAGAATCTGAACAGGAACTTCAGGACTGCTTTCAGTGCACTCAGTGGGATGTTTTTAAGACTGCTGCAATGAATGAGGACGGCACTGTCAACCTGGAGGAACACAGTTCAGTAGTCTCCAGTTACATAAGCACCTGCACTGACTTCATTGTGCCCCACAAACACATCTGGTCATATTCAAACACTAAACCTTGGATTAACTCAGAAGTCTGCTCTGCACTTCATGCTCGCTCCAAGACATGCTTCAGGCGATGCCAAAAAAATCCAGATACGACCTATGAAGAGCCGTTAGGGAAGCCAAGAACAAGTACAGACTGAAACTGAAGGGTCTCTACACTACTGCTGATACCCAGCACATATGGCAGGGACTGGGAAACATCACAGACGACAAAGAAAGAAGTAGAGGGATGTCCATTGACAGCCACTTCTCACCAGAGTTGTTCAATTAATTCTATGCCCCTCTTTGATGCCCACAACACTAAGCCAGTGAGCAGGGAGGGGTCTAGTGAGTGTTCATCACCACTGTTCATAATATCATCTGCTGATGTGGAAAAGTCTCCGAGGAGGATAAACCCCCGGAAGGCAGCCGACGCAGATAACATCGTGGGACGTGCACTCAAAATCTGCGCTCCAGAGCTTGCTGGTATTCTGACTGACATACTTAACCTATCCCTTTCATGAGCCACAATCCCCATCTGCTACAAAACAACCACCATCATTCCACTGCTGAAAAAGGCAAAGCTTTCTGTGTGAATGATTACCGGCCCATTGCACTGACTCCCATAGTGATGAAACGCTTGGAAAGAATAATCATGAGCCACATTCAGACATTCATACTTGACACCAGAGAAATAGATCCCCCTACAGTTTGCATACCGACCAAACAGGTTGACAGAGGACAGTCAGCACAGCAATGCATATAGTTCTCACACACTTCGAGAACAAGGACTGCTACACCCGATTAATGTTCACTGACTATAGCTCGGCTTTCAACACTGCGATACCAGCTAGGCTCACCAACAAGCCCTGCACCCGAGGTGTGCCACCAATTCTCTGCAACTGGGTCCTGGACTGTTTAACAGGCAGACCCCAGTCAGTCAGTCAGTCAGGCTAGGGAACATCATTTCCAGAATAATAACCATAAATACAGGAACCCCACAAGGCTGTGCTCCGAGTCCCATGCTGTATACACTCTTCACTCATGACTGTGTCGCTACCCAGCTTAACAGCATTATTAAATTTGCAAACGACACCATAGTCATTGGACTGATTTCTGGGGAAGACGAGTCAGAGTACAGGAGGGAGGTGGCAAGCCTTGTGAAGTGGTGCCAGAACAGAAATCTCTCTCAACATCAGCAAAACAAAGGAGATGATCATTGACACACGGAAAAAGAGAGTACAGCACCCACCACTGCATATTGGAGAGAGTGAGGTTGAGAGACTTGCCACATTTAAATTCTTAGGCATTAACATCACTGAGGAGCTCACTTGGACCCACATCATCACAGACCTGGTGGGGAAAACCCGACAGCGTCTGTACTTCCTGAGAGGCTGAGGAAGTTTGGCATGCCAAACACTATTCTCAGCAACTTCTACAGATGTACAATTGAGAGCATCCTCACCCACTCCATCACAGTCTAGTATGGCAGCAGTACAGCACAGGACCGTAATGCTCTACAGTGGGTGGTAAAATCAGCAGAAAGCATCACTGGAACAGCACTCCCTGCACTGGTGGACAATTATAACACCAGAGTTCTTAGGAGGGCCCTGAACATTATCAAAATACACCACCCACCCACAACACAAACTGTTCATGCTGCTGCAATCAGGGAGACACTACAGGAGCATTGCAGCCAGAACAACTAGGTTGAAAGATAGTTTTCCCACCCCCATGCCATCAGGCCTGTTAACAAAACCCAGCCACTGTCTCTCCCCCCAGGTCCTGTAGAGTTTGCACTGCACTTACCTATTTATTTGCACCAACACTTTACTGCAATTTTTTAAAAAATATTATTTGTCCTTGTTTTTAATTGCTTGATATATCTAATTTCTTTATTTTAATTACTTGTTTAATTTTAATTACTTTCTCTTGCTTTTAATGTCTTTACTCATGTTTAGGTTATGTTGCTGGAGAACTCTTAGAATAAGAATTTCATTGTACCGTGTGACACTGTCTCTAGTACAACCCCAATTCCAAAAAAGCTGGGACAAAGTACAAATTGTAAATAAAAACGGAATGCAATATTTTACAAATCTCAAAAACTGATATTGTATTCACAATAGAACATAGACAACATATCA
>JAODVO010000022.1:50416378-50426533 GCA_025400055.1 Notarius lentiginosus
CCAAGTATAATATTTTTGTCTCATTTGTTTAACTGGGTTCTCTTTATCTACTTTTAGGACTTGTGTGAAAATCTGATAATGTTTTAGGTCATATTTATGCAGAAATATAGAAAATTCTAAAGGGTTCACAAACTCTCAAGCACCACTGTATATCTCCAACATCATATCATATCAAATGCTTTCAAGTACCCTAATGTAAAGTTTATTTGTGTCAAATACAAATTATAGCATTTACACCTTAAAATCCAGCAAACAAGTTTTTTCAACCCGCATGTTCATCCTTCCCTGTCTCTTCAACGGTGAAAATTTTATTCCAGATGAGTTCAAATCACAGAACTTCTTGTGTAGATGCATGAAGTATATGCTACCTTATTTGCTAAGGTGGTAAAAGTTTTATTACTCATCTAAATAAGCAAAAACATTCATAAACATTGACATACAGTTAGATAAGGCTAACTAACAACTTTTTCTTTATCTCTCAAAAGTGAACTAGCATGATAATAAATCTGATGATACAAAACTAGTTGAATGCTAATAGCTAGCTGTCACAATACGGACTCATGAGAAGTACAAAGTGTTTACATAGTAAGTAATGGGTATGAGGATTCATTCTTGTTGCCAAATTTTTTGTTAGGATTTTTTTTTCTGTGTCAAGTAAACAATTATAAAGAAATGTAGTGATGTAAGGTTTGAAAATGTAGTCAGTAGAGAGCAAATGTTTTTTTTTTATGTCGTAACTAAAAGTATTAGGTGAAAGGGGGAAAAAAGTACAGATATTTAAAAAGCAGACTTAAGTACAGCTAAAACGTAAACTTTCCACCTCTGCTCACTTGTATAAAAGAGGCATTAGCTGCAGCTCTATGCCTCTAAAGCTTTCTATTATACCTGGACCAGTCAGTTGTCCCAGAGGAGTCTGAAGCATTACTCTCTGTGATCTATCTCTCTCTTAATGCAGATTTCTGTAATAGTTCTGGCTGTGTTTATGAGCCTTTGGGTTTTGTGTGCGCGTGTGTGTGTGTAGCTGCAGTGCTGAAAGGTCATGGAAGCTAATATATGAGAGTGGAGGAGGAGAGACTTGGGTACAGATCCCAGTAGATCAGGCTCATAGGTTTTGCTTTAAAGAGGCCCTTGTTCTGAAGGTCATGCTCTGTTGAGATAAACCTGAAAATATTGCAACAGAGCTAGACCACTTGTGCTGTTTTACCCTTTTAAGCTCTTTCTGTGATAATGCTCTAGACTCATTCCAGACCCCTGGACAAGGAGGGAGTCAGTGTGTGTTTTTCTGTAGAAGGGTGTGAGAATGTGGGCTAGTGAGCATATAGGAGGCAGATCAAGGGCATAGGAAAGAAAAAAATGCAAAAGGGAGAGGATGTGTGTGCCTGGATAATACCATGTCTATGGAGGCTGCAGATTAGTTTTGATAGTTTCCATACAAAAAAAAAAAATCCTTCCAAAAAATTTGAGATGGTGTTGGGATGTGGTTTTAGAAAGAACAAACATAATAATAATGTAATTCAGCATCTCTCATTTCCCCATTTCATGTCAAATAAAATAACATCAATAATCTCAGCCTTGTATTGTTTATCAAACAGTGACAAAAACCACTTTTGTTTTGTTATGATGGATGTAAAAAGTCTATACACCCCTGTTAAAGTTTAAAAGAAATAACCCAGTTTTAATGTGCAGCAATCAAACTCAGATGATAAACAAATAGAAACATTTTAAGGGGGAAAAATGAAAAAACTTACAATAAACTGGTGCACACCCTTTTATAATGAGGCATGTGACATCACAAAAGCCTGCAATTTCAACCTGGGTGTGTAGACTTTTTATATCCACTGTACATCCAATTAGACACATAGGCACACAACCCCCCCACACATACGTACTGTATACAAACCTGTTTAACCCCTGACCAGTGTATTGTACATTGGAATGTCCTGAGTGCTGTGAATCTGATGTATCTACGTATGTTGTTTTCACTCACTATATAGTGGTCAGTTGATAGGAGATCCTCAGGAACTGGATGAAGACTGGATGAAGCACTCACACAATTAAAACTTGTAATTATTTTCAAGATGATCTCAGAAAAGTCTTGCACCTAAACTATGAACAAGAGAAGGTAACATATTTATTATCTGGGCTGGACATGATTCCAAAAAACCTAAGAGACCATTTTTTCTTTAACTTCTCTTTCTTTCTTTTTTCTTTCTCTCTCTCCTCAGAACCAAAAGCCATAAATTGGGAATGCTGGATGGAAAAACCATATGGCTAATGAAATGAAACTCCTAGCGACGAGCAGATGCAGTGATTTGTTACAGTAATTTTAGTAGCATTCAGATTCATGGGCTTAAAGACCTGTGGCATATGGGGAATGCTTATAACCCACATATAACTAAGGCTTGTAGCTTTCCCAGGCTCTTTATCAGCTGGATTGGCTCTTTCTCTCAGTGTTAGGCCAAATAGAAGGCAAGTTCCATAAACTCTTTGAAAATATCAGCACTGCCCTGTGATTACTGTCCAATTATGCACCCTAAAACACAATAAGCAGGCTGCCAGAAGAACACGAAGTGATCAAAGCAACCACATTAATACAGAACACTGCAGTTTAAAAATAAGCCCAAAATGGGTTGGATCTTCTAGCCATATCTTCTAGCCATATCTGTTTTCATTTCTCATTAGGTGTAGTACTGATCAAAAGTAACAGTACGTCTTGCCCTGTTTCTCTGTTTGGCCTTTGTTAGATGTGCACAGAGTGCAGTGTGTATTTTGTACGAAGT
Organism: Notarius lentiginosus; assembly: GCA_025400055.1. Classification (NCBI taxonomy): domain Eukaryota; kingdom Metazoa; phylum Chordata; class Actinopteri; order Siluriformes; family Ariidae; genus Notarius; species Notarius lentiginosus. The sequence continues at coordinate 50,419,159 of JAODVO010000022.1, forward strand.
AAGATAGGGCTGATATGTGATACTAGTTGACATGTGGAACCCTATCAGACACATTTAATAATTTAACACATTTTTTATATGTGGGTTATTCACACACACACACACACACACACACACACACACACACACACACACATTACACATAGACAAACCTGCATATGTATGTATGTATGTATGTATGTATGTATACAGTCTTTCCTCACACCCACTTGTGAAAATCTGAAAACAAGCCCCTGAGGACACAGGGACTAGAAGCCACTGACATATAAATACATATACAGTACTAAACATTTATATAGACACACAAACACCTGCACACACACTCTCTCACACAACATTTAATCCCACACCCTGAGACTCATTCCAGGCCAGACATACATACATTACTCTGGGAGGCACAGCAGTAGTAAATAGTAGTGGGAGCTACACCACAAAGACGGACTGTATGATTCTCCCGAAGATGTTTGTCTATGTGACAGCATTTACATAAATAAAGTTTAAATAGGAATCAGTGTCTGTCACTCATAAATTTTTGACAGCTATCTTTGTAGTCAGGTATTTGAGAAATGTGTTTGATCCGTAGATTAAGTTGCATGATAGCTATGCTGCTATGGAGGGTGTGTGCATGCATATGTATATAATCTCTTCCTCTCACAGAGCACACACACACGCACACATCTCTACACTCATAAATCAGGGGTCAAACAGATACTTCAACATAAAATCCCAGAAACGTTCAACCACTATTTAATTAATTTTAAGGATGTTTATTGAATAATGTATTTTTTTCCCCAGTTAGGTGTCACATCATTAGCTCAGGAAATATAAGCTAGAGTGCTGGGTGTCAGGTGTGAGGTCTGTAGAAGTGCAAGAACTGCTTAGTCAGGAAGCTTACAACTTCTTAATGTTGTGTTTGTGCAAACCCTGTAAACGTACATGCACAGGCTTATAAACTTCATTAGGAATTGTCAGCAGGCCACATATGTGCTCAGCTTCTTGCTCTGCAGGCTATTCTCAAGGCTACTATTCCCTCAATGAAATCTTAAGACTTTACCTTTTACAAACACTATGTGTACTCCATGAAGTGTACACTTAAGCAATTTTGTGTACACAAAGAAAAAGTTATTTTTTGTTACAGAAAAGGTTATTCTTTGGGCTGGTTTGTTTTGAGAAGTATCATGATGTTATATAGTGTAGTGTAATGGCTGAGAGTGATGCCACACTGAAATGAATATATCAAAAACATCAAACAGCCACAAACCAATGAGAGTGATTTGGTTAATTGTTGTTTTTTTAAGAATTGAGTGCGGTTTAATATAGTATCATGTCAGTTGTGACCATAGACTTGTATCTTGGAAACCAGATCAGCACAAACAATGGTTTATTCAGTTTATTTTTCAGTGGGGTGCCAACTTTATAAACAAGGCAATACCATGGAGTAAAAAATTTAGAATTTAAAATATTTCAACTCAAGCAATATGCACCAATTTACTTTTCTAAACAGCCAACAAGTTAGCACATGAAGTCAGCGTATGGAATTCTATATATTTTCATTATGAAGATGTGTTTTGGGAGTACAGGTACCACCTTTAACACAATCTGAACACATTCGCTTCACATCACATGCAACAAAACATTATTAATCGCACATGAACATCAACTTTGACTCAAGGGTTACGGACAATGCAAAAAAAGTTGCATTACCTTAGAATTAAGAACTATTGTGTTTCCTGTCCAATATCAAACATACTATTAGGCCAGTCTCAAAAAGCAATTTAGACTGATGTCATAAAAACAAACTTGGCCCAGCCTGTTGGACAGTGGATTCCTATCTTGATTGCTGTCATTAGTTTTGCACAGGCCAATGTTTTGATGTCCAGTAATTATATGTTATTGTGTCTCGAGTTGGGCTTCAAATGCATCCTTCTCTGGTATGTAGTAAACACAAATTATACAATGAATTCAAGTTAAAGTTCAGCTTAGTTGTTGTAGTTAGTAGTGTCTTTTGGCTCCATTAATATCAATAAAGCTTTCATTAATGTATTAATAGCCTATGTTCTCTGAAATATTGGTAAATGGGGTGCAAAGAGTTGCCCTGACTGTACTACAGAAAGGGTTAGGCTTAAGTTTGAATAGACATTAAATAGCTTTTCATGTGTAACAATGTACCACTGACATCTAGTGGATATGGAGATTCCTGCAGAGACCCTGAAACAGGAAGCAGAGAGATCTCACACGCCACAACTTTCTACATGGGGATGTTTTTTTTCAAGAACCAAAGAGACATTCCATGTGCATTCTAAAAGCCTCAGTGGACAATGAGGGGAATCCCAGCATGTGTCCATGACCTTCTGAAACACAAAGCGCAACTAGATCTGGAAACTACACCACACCAGAGCATCTGGCCCAAAACCACTGAGCCACATAGCTTCCAGGACCTTTTAGAGTGTTACATGAGCCGTAGCTATGTGGGTCGTGCAGCTCTGGTAACCCACACCCAGCACTCTGAACACTGTTCCTATCACCTGCTTCTAAGGGCTCAGGGCCAAAGGCACCCAGAGCTTCCTGCTCTTACAGGAGGACTGAAGATTGTGTGTCAATGATTTACTCAACCAAGTGTCAGCCTGAGGGCATTCTTCGGTTTTAAACTGGACAGGTGGAATGCTTGTAATTAAGACACTTCCTTGAAAGCCTCTCCAACCCTCCATGTGTTAATGATTTGGCTTGAATGGAGTACCTTCTTCCCCAGGCACTACAACAGAACCGACAACAAAGCATAAACACAATAGCAGAGGAAATAAAATTCATTCAACGACAGTCAAAACTGACAGCATAAACCATTCAATAAAAGGTTGACCACTATGCCAGTTCTAATAAACAGTTCTACATTCTCTGGATTTATGCTGCCACCTATTGGGTACAATATCAAAGGACATTGCTTGCTCTGCCTGCCTCCTTAAATATTTCATTGTCAAGCAAAAATGCAAACAAGGCAATACCATTAAGTGTAGTAAAAATTTAGAATTTAAAATATTTCAACCCAAGCAATATGAACCAATTTACTTTTCTAAACAGCCAACAAGTTAGTACATTAGTGTATGAAATTCTACATATTTCCATTATGAAGATACGTTTTGGGAGTATAGGTACCACCTTTAACACAATCTGAACGTTTAATACATCAAAACGGTTCTAAAATGTAGTGGCATTGAATTTAAATTCATTCTAAGCACTCAGCACAAAGATGTATCAATTATGAAAACTTCAGTCACTTCAGGAAATCAAAGTAATAGCAATTGTTCTGAACAGACAAAGTCATCTAAACTGCTGTTATTCTAATGACAGCATGAACCAGTTTTGTATAAACCACATGGGATCAGGTCTTTATTTCTCAAGTAGTATAAAAATAAACTAGATCCAGTTTCTTCATCCACACACCTGTTCTTATTCCCAATGTACCTCAAGTTATATTTTATATAAATAAAATATGTTTATTCACCTCCATAGACAGAGCAAATGACTAGCACAATCACAGGGCAAATATAACTGCAATAACACCAAATTAATCTAGTTAGCATTCACATACATTCTTTTCATACATCATACAAAAAGAATAAATACACAAGTCATTTTGCCAAAAATAATTTATTGTATGCAAGGCACTATTTTAGAGAGGTACATTCCATGATTTAAGTGAATGTCTTAATTATGAGCAACACAAGCCCCATAATGCAGAGTTGACAAAATTAAGTTTAAAAAATAAAAAAATAAGGGACCATTAGTGAAAACGGGTGCACTCTTCTTGAAATGCCTGCCGTTTATGGCTGTGGGGTGTAGCGTAGGTACTTTTTCCCAGAAGGCAGTTCCTTGGTGGTGAATCCAGCAGGGAAAAGCTTCTTGGCCTCTTCATCCGAAAGAGAGGGGATGACCATCACATCCTCTCCAGACTTGTGGATAGAGAAAATGACAACCATTGAAAGAGAGAAAATGTAATGTTTATATCTCAGTCTCAGGTACAATCAGTGCAGTTTTATAAGGAAACCAGCCACAGCTCTTCTGGACACTGTGGCAGTCACACTTTCTTACTAATTTTGCAGCAAAACTCAGTAGCCTTCTACATGTTCTTTTTTAAAATCTGAAAAAGCAGTCTGTGTAATATGCTGCTCAGATACAGTTCCCCTTCTGGCAACATTAATTTTCTAGCACAAAATTAAATGTTCGGAACTCTAAAATGTTTTTTTATTAACTTGATAATGTAGAAGTCATAAAATAGAAATCTATACCAGTTTGTATTTAAAAAGTCAGACTTTTGCAGTGTGACTTAATAAAACGCAGTGTTGACAATCTTACCTTCCAGTCCACAGGTGTAGCCACCTTTTTGTTTGCAGTCAGCTGCAGAGAGTCAATGGCCCGAAGGATTTCGGTGAAATTGCGCCCTGTGGTGGCAGGATAAAGGATGGACAGCTTCAGCCTCTTATCAGGCCCAATAACAAACACCTGTAAAAAGAAATCCTTTAGAGAGAAGCTTTTAGACCATTATCCACAATGCTGAACATTGATGGTCTACATGTCTTCAAAAGTCCTGTAGTTACACTAGCTGTAATCGCTGATTGTCTTATCACCACACCTGAAACTGTGCATGCTTGGTTTATATTTTTATATGCAGGGATATTGAGCAGTGAACAATCCAGTCCTCTGAGAAAGTCTCGCTAACTGAAACTGAAGTTCATTCAGGCAAATCACAACAGCCATATCTTTAAGGCAAGTATAAAACATAAGCGAGATTTTTTTTTTAAGCCATGTCAGCACCTAAGGCTATTTCATGGCAAGAGCATTTAAAAAAAATAATTTCACTATAATTTCTTAATTAAAAAAAAGTTACATAAAAAAGATGCATGTGATAAATTCTAATATTTGTGGTGTATTGAAACAATCTTACAACTTTCATGAATCAGCACAAACATGTTTGTAAGTGAGCTTATGCAAGGCTATCAAATTGTACAACAGATCACTAGTTCAAAATCCCTGTGATGCCAGAGCAAGCTGTGGTGTGAAGTACAAGAGGGCAAAATTTGGCTACAGCTCTAGGCCAGTGACTGGAAGGTTGAGAGTTCAAGTCGCAGCACCAAAAGAAAGCTACTGTTGGGTCCGACCCAGATATGCAGAGGTGCACTGGATAAAAGAATGTAACATGAAATCAGATCTACCACTAATCAATCACTGGAGTATGCGAGCTCATGTACGTGGAAGAAGGCAGTTAGCACCAAGTGCCCCCCTCACCGAGCTGATGCAGCTGGCTTTAGTCCTTTCAGAGGAAGCATGAGCAGTTAAATCTAGCTAGTGAGTGGAAACTGGCAAAAGATCAAATTGGGAGAAAATTTTATATTTAAACCCCCCCAGTGTGCTTCTTAAATGGTGCTTATATAAGATGATTCAAATAAAGTCTACATTCACCTCTTGTAGTATTCTGTAAAAGTTATAGAAAATCTTATCCACAGAGGAGCACTGTGGCTAACCGAGAAGGCAATAGATTTTGTTCCAAGTGTTTAATAAAATGGGTGTTACTCAGTCAAACAATTAAGTGGTGGAATCAGGCGTGTTCCTGCTTGACTGCAACTCAGAAGATTGATCATGACTGGTGTAGAATTTACTCCCTAGGGCTTCTGTGTACACTTGGTCATAGATAAAGACAAGATCTAGGTCATTAGAAAATCACCAGGGAAACGCACACAGCGAGCAGTGAGAGGCATGCCATCTTTGTCCCTCTCATCAGGATCCAGCATTCCCAGAAGAACAGAGAGCTCTCGCTTATCATCTGCTATAATGGGGAATGGCAGAGGACTGCCTGCTGTCTCAGAGTGAAGCGCCACCACATCCTATAAAAACACAGGGGAGTTTAAACTTGGTCAACCTACAATGAACACATTAGTGGAAAATGTGATAAGCAGCAATATGGAGTGTATAAACATTACCAATCAAAATAAATTGGTTTTAAATGAAGTAGAAAATGTAACTATGTATAAGCACCTAAAGTAAGTGCGAGTTGCTGTTCTTAAAAGGCACCAATAGCTTATCAGCGACTGGACCTCAGAAAAACAATATTCTACTGTGGGAAAGATGAGCATTTGCTGTTCACACAAGTTCAGCCAAAGGTCTGTGAAAACTGAGTAAGGCAGGATATCTTGCACTCAAATGTATAAAATAAAGAGGTACAATATCATTTAATAACCAAATAGCTCCAATTCAACACCAATTCAATAACCATAGGCCAGGAGGTCCCAAATTAGGGGGACATGGCCCAAGATGGGGTGAGGACTTACAAATGGGGGTCATGATTAGTTTGTAAAAATGTTTGAAATGAACATGTAAATATTAGAAGAAATATCACCAAGATATATTAAATGTGATTCCCAGGGACATAGACAAGCCATGTTTAATGCAAGAGTACACCCACGACTTTCATGCCTTCACCACCCTGACAAAGCACTAGTGTAGGACTTCAGCAATATAAAATGGACAAATTTTCCCCTTCTAGCTACCCCCCCCACGAGTGTGTTCCAGAATCACATACTTGTGTACCATTTTAGACTGCTATTAAGCAACACTTCCACACTAATGCAACTTGCTCTTAGTGTCTGCATTTTTAAAACCTCTCATTGTCTTTAAACCTACCAAAAGAGACATTTGTGGACATTTTGGATTATCTAGATTACTAAATGCTTCTAAATGCAGGTTCAGAGTCTTAGTTTTTTTTTGGTGGGGGATGCAGCTCATGACAGTCACAACTACAGCAGAAGGTTTTAAAGATAAAAAGAGCTCATTAGTGTGTGTTTAAGGTCACTGTGCATTAACCTACTACACATTTTACAACCAGGAATGTTTTATCCCCGATGTGCCACCTAATGAATGTCATCTAATGTCGCATGCTTCTGCATGCACACAGTCAGGCATCCAGTGTTAACCAGACCCCTTTGCTTCACATTAGGCCACACCACCACCGCAGTATGGATTCTTTTTCTAAAAACACCCCGTCGTGCTTTATTCCTTATGTAGTGTTCAAAGCTTAAGGGGACAGTGAAAAGAGAGACACCTTTTTATAAAACCCTCCTGACCTGAAAAGCTGGGTCAACAAACGCAAGTTCAGCCTTCCCACATGACTGGTAAATCAGTGCAAGAAATAGTACTTTGGATTTTAATCGATCATGTTACGCACATGATACTGAACTAAAGTAAAGTAAACTTTACCCCATTACAGTCATTCTGAATAATCCCTCATCTCATTATCTCTAGCTGCTTTGTCCTGTTCTACAGGGTAGCAGGCAAGCTGGAGCCTATCCCAGCTGACTACGGGCAAAAGGCGGGGTACACCCTGGAC
>JAODVO010000022.1:53275244-53287959 GCA_025400055.1 Notarius lentiginosus
TTCTCTATGGGGTTCAGGTCAGGCAAGTTGGCTGGCCAATCAAGCACAGTAATATCATGGTCAGCAAACCATTTGGTTGTAGTTTTGGCACTGTGGGCAGGTGCTAAGTCCTGCTGGGAAAGGAAATCGGCATCTCCATAAAGCTTGTTAGCAGATGGAAGCATGAAGTGCTCTAAAATCTTCTGGTAGATGGCTGTGCTGACTTTGGACTTGATAAAAAACACAGTGGACCAACACTAGCATGACATGACACCCCAAATCATCACAGACTGCGGAAACTTCAGACTGGACTTCAAACACCTTGGATTCTGTACCTCTCCACTCTTCCTCCAGACTCGCGGACCTTGATCTCCAAATGAAATGCAAAATTTACTTTCATCTGAAAAAAGGATTTTGGACCACTGAGCAACAGTCCAGTTCTTTTTCTCCTTAGCCCAGGTAAGATGCTTCTGACGTTGTCTCTGGTTCAGGAGTGGTTTGATATTAGGAATTTAACAGTTGTGGCCTCTTTGCTGAAGACATCTGTGCGTGGTGGCTCTTGATGCACTGACACCAGCCTCAGTCCACTCCTTGTGAAGCACTCCCAAGTTCTTGAATCGACTTTTCTTGACAATCCTCTCAAGGCTGCGGTCATCCCTGTTGCTTGTGCACCGTTTACAGCCAGACTTTTCACCAATGACCTTTTGTGGCTTACCCTCCTTGTGGAGGGTGTCGATGATCGTCTTCTAGACAACTGTCAAGTCAGCAGTCTTCCCCATAATTGTGGTTGTATGGACTGAACTACACCAAGAGATACACGGTATTTATACTGTTTTATTCAAACTCAAAAGGAAATTCTCATATGTTGATATTTTTTCTCTGTAGGCCATAATTATCAAAATTAAAATAGAAAACTGCTAGAAACATTTTAGTTTACATGTAATGGGTTGAGAATATATTAAATTTTCACTTTCTTAAGTAACTGATGGAAGATATTGAACTTTTTCCACAATATTCTAATTGTTTGAGATGCGCTAGTGTATATATAAAAATGCACATGGATAAGTATTTGTCCCCATTCAGACTCATACTTGGTAGATCCACCTTTTGCTGCAGTAATAGCTTGAACCCTACGTTCACATCAACGATGCTGGTAAAAGATCATGGATGCTCTGTGACGTTGATGAAATAAGCGGCTACAAATTATTTTGGAATGCTTCATCTTGTAAACTTTTTTTTAAAGGGCTGCAAAGCAAACACACATCACATTAAATAACTAAAATAATTTCAAAAATTGGTTAACAATACCATGACTGCTTTCATTTTAACACATCCAACATACACCTTGTCTCATAATACCTCCTGTTCAACATCATTCAAGTCACATGTAAGTAAGTAGCCAACAGTCTTTTGCATGCTGTGGCACTAGTTAGCATGCAATTCCCTCCTATTTAAAAAAAATATATATATTATGCACTTCACCAACTCACTTGGAACCCCAACCGTTTCCAACACCGTGGTCCATGCTTTGTCCCCCCCCCCCCCCTTTATGTCCCTGTATGCAAACAGGGACACATCATAAATAATGGAGAAAGCCACCAGGGCAATTTTCAATTTCTCCTCCATGGTAGGTTACATGGGAACAGTTTGAATGGAACCAAAATTTAGCTGACTGTGCTCTCTAGTATTCTTTAGAACGGAGCACTTCTAAATTCCGATTGGTTGCCACCAAACCGCGCCAGGGTTCATTACCATAAATTTGCCCAGACTTCAACTTTATTCTGACACCACCACCACCAAGCAAGACACCCCACCAATGGTCTCGCTGCAGAGAGATGCTGACTCACGTGGAAAATTAATGACTTCCGGTCGTTTTGACATTCTTGCTGCATTTGGTGTGAAAGTTGTGTGTAAGTGTGTTGGGGTAAGTTCTTACCAGCTTTGCACACTGTTTAGGAATGAGTTTCTTCCAACTGTCAAGGCATATTTGCTTCAGGTTCTTTAGGTTGGTTACTTAGATGCTGTTTGTTGACTTCAGTTTTTAAAATAGTGCCACAGATTCTCAAAGGGATTCAGATTTGGACTTTGACTTGGCCACTGTAGAATACTCACCTTTTTGTATTTAAACACTTCTGTGCTGATTTGACCTTGTTGGGCTCGGACCATTGCCCTGCTGAGAGGTCAAGTTTCTCCCAAGCTTTAGGGTTTACAAACTGAAGCATGTTCCCTTCAATTTTGACAAGAAGCCCGGGTTCTTGTCCCATGGGTTCTTGTCCCAAGAAACCATGATGCTGCCAACACCATATTTCACTATAGTGATGGTGCTAGTTTGCACCATACATAGAAGAAGAATTTTATTCATCACACATACACTTGCGAAATTCCTCTCTGCATTTAACCCATCTGAAGCAGTGACCACACAAACATACCCAGAGCAGTGGGCAGCAACAGTGACCAGGGAGCAGGTGCCTCGCTCAAGGGCACTTCAGCCTAATGCTGCCCCATGTTAACCTAACCACATGTCTTTGAACTATCGGGGAAACCCACACAGACATGGGGAGAATATGCAAACTCCACACAGAAAGACCCCTGTCGGCCACTGGGCTTGAACCCAGAACCTTCTTGCTGTGAGGTAACAGTGCTAACCACTATACCACTGTACCGCCGTCATGGTGCTTTGAAACTTGACCAAATGTAACATTTCAGTCTTGGTCTTACACACACACGCACACACATATGCACACACACCTGGGCCACTGAATCATTCTTCTTATGATTTTCTTTCAAACCCTTTAAAATTATTTAACTTTGAAAATTCACTGTAAAGGAACATGTGTTTGCAGTAAAAATACTGCCAGGAATACAAGTATTTGGGGTCCAAGCACCGTAGATGTAAGGACCCTAATGGATCTGAATTTTTTTCTTCAAGACTTGACCATTTTTGAGGTGGTTCTCATGGGCAAAAATTCATGAAATTCGGACACACACATCAGTGATTGTGACAGTTACTCAGGCTTGGCCCCAGGTGAAGCCCAGGAACTCAACATTCCTTCTTCTTTTGGCTGCTCCCATTAGGGGCCACCACAGAAGATCTGATCCACATATTTGACTTGGCATAGGTTTTTCACCAGACGCCATTCCTGACACAACCTTCCCCAGTCTACCCAGGCTTGAGACCAGCACTAAATATGCACTGACTTGTGCAACCTCAGTGACTGGGTATTTTTACCTAATCTGCATGTCTTTGAACTGTGGAGGAAACCCATGCAGACACAGGGAGAAGAAACAAACTCCACACAGAAAGGCCCCCGTCAGCCATGAGGTTCAAACCAGGAACCTTCTTGCTGTGAGGCAACAGTGCTAACCACTGCACCACCCTGCTGCCCCAGCCCAGGAACTCTATGGCATCACCATATGTCATTGAGTCTTTTCATGTACATACACCATATTTGATACACATGTGGGTTGCCCCAAGACGAACACATTTATAACATATATATATATAAATAAAATCATTAGCCACACCCAACAGGAAGTGAGGTATTTTTAGATTTGTTGATACATTTTGAAATACACCTCCTAGCCATTTCATCGGATTCATACCAAATTCGGTATACATGAGGTCAAGATGTTGGTGATGTAGAATTTGCAAAGGAGTTTTTGATATCTTGCAAGGTGTTGAAATGGTGACATGGTGAATTTAGACATCCACACAAATCACCCAAAAACCAAATGCCTCATAGATTCTCCATGCATTGCTTGATATGGCTCAAACTTTACAGGTTATTGGTTATGACAGTTATGATCATATCCATATACCCAGAGTGGCACTGTGGCATAGCACCACCATCTAACAACAGAAAGAGTGGCTTTTTCACTCTAGGTTCAGGGCCTCTGTAGTATCCACCGGAGAGTGCCTGCAATGACTCTGCAAAGGCCACTATTGTTGCTGATTTTAAATTGCGAAGGTTTTTTAAGATCTTGCAACGTGTTGAAATGGCAAAAAGAGTGGCTTTTTCACCCATCTCGGTGATATTGCTCCTAAATAGTTCATCGGATTCATGTCAGATTTGTTATCAGTTATGATCATTATGATGATATCCACATGCGCAGAGCAGGCTTGTAGTACTCGAGCCCGACTCGTGCCCTAATTTTAAGGACTCATGACTTGACTTGGACTTGAGCACTGATGATTCGGACTTGAACTCGGACTCATGCATTAACTGCATTTGGACTCATAAATTGGAGACGAAGACTCTGATTTTTTTCCTTTATTTTTTGTAACTTGCCATAATAATTTGGCATAAGATATTTATATCTACATTAAAATTTTATACTAATTTCATGCAAGAGAATGCACATTCATCTGTTCATACGTTGTGTTAAGGAACAAACTAATGTTAATGGCGCTAAAATGCCTGGAGAGAAGCCCCTAGGATTGTCTGCTTTGCTTATACAGACTTCTTGTGCAGTGGGAAAAAATACACTGCTGTGTGTTCCATATGTAGAAGAACTATCGAGGAGATGATAGGGATAACCTCAAACTACAATCATCATTTGGCAAGACTCCACCCAGAGAAGTAAGTGACACGCTATGGTCATTGCTCTGTTGATAGTGGGGCTTGCTTGCTGACCAGTGAACTAGCTAGTGTTCACCCTTTCTCATGTTATTTGCTCTGTTGATAGTGGGCGGGGCTTGCTGAGCGATGAACAAGCTTTTTATTTGTAGCCTATTAACTAAAATGGAGCAGTCAAGCAGTAGCGTTAGCCCAACACAGTAGCAGAGACGGTTTCATATAAAGGCAGCACCAGCCACCATCAAATGGTGCGGTTAGAGTCTTGTTCTCGGACTCGACTCAGATCAATAGTGGATTTGACTTGGACTCGACTCGAAACTTTCTTTAATGACTTGGACTTGACTCTGACCTGAACACTGGGGACTTGACACTGGTCTCGGACTCGAGGTTTAGTGACTTGACTATCACACTGGCCCAGAGTGATTCCCTCATATAGCACCACTATCTGGCAACAGAAAGAGTGGCTTTTTCACTCATCTCAGCTACACTGCTGCTATATGGTTTATTGGATTCATGTCAGGGATTTGCTATCCCCAGAGTGTTATATGCCTAGAGTGACTCTCTTGTATAGCGCCACCATCTGGAAACAGAAAGTGTGACTTTTTCACCAATTTGGCTATATTTCTCCTTGGCAGTTGATCGGATTCATATCAGATTTGTTAAAGTGATTGGTTATGATGATATCCACATGCCCACAGTCAATCTGGTGACAGAAAAAGTGGCTTTTTTTTAAACAAATCTCAGAGAACTCTTAATTGTTGTGATGTGTTAATATAATGATATCGTCAGAGGTGTGACAGCCTGTCATGTGTATGTGTGGTATGGTATAGTATGTGTGGAGCCAGAGAACTAAAGTGGCTATGCACAGGACATCCTAAAAACATCTACAGGATACACACAACAATACGCACATTCATTCTCTGACGTTTTTCCTCAGCTCAAAACTTCCAAATTGTCTCAGAAATACCCATAAACATTTATGACTCTTCTACGTCTCTCTCTCTCTCTCTCTCTCTCTCTCACACACACACACACACACACACACACACACACACACACACGTCTTCCTACCCTTATGAGGACCTTCATTTGACATTATTTTTAATACAGCTTGGTTAATTAATGCCTTCATCTAAATCTAACCGTGACTTTATCATCAGTATCCAAAAGAAAAATATAGATATACAAGTAATGACAAATAAAATGCATAGACTGGGATTCATTGTTATTGTGTTTGATCAGGTATTAATGTAGGTCCAGTGGTTGCAGGAGTTATTGGTGCTCGTAGGCCTCAGTATGACATCTGGGGAAACACAGTGAATGTGGCCAGCAGAATGGACAGCACTGGAGTACAAGGCAAAATTCAGGTAGAATATACACATACACACTTAAACCTGCTGAAAAACAAAAGAGAAGCATGAAACCAAATGCAATACTGTTTTGCAGGTGACCGAAGATGTCTTCCGCCTCCTCTCTGGCCATTACCGCTTCCTATGCCGTGGTCAGGTCAGCGTGAAAGGCAAAGGTCAAATGCTCACCTACTTCCTCGAGAGCTGGTCTCATGAAGGCCCTCTCCAATCCTGCTCCAAAAGCCTGGAGCACCGGGAAAGCCCGTGTATCCAGACTAAGTTGAGCCACGCCCCCGCTGCAAGCAGTTACGGGGTCAAGGCACAGAATGTCGGCCCTGGTCCCACCTCCTCCAACAACAGCATCCTCTACCTGCCCTCCATCTCTGTCGACGTGGAGATGGAGGTGTGACTGACGAGGAGGCATTTTTGTATGGCAACCAACCTGTTAGTGAACCAAGGGGGAGTGAGACATGAAGGAACGAGGGGATAAAGGAGGACACAAATGAATGCACTGACATTGAGAAAGCTCGAGATAAAGCAACGGGGGAGATGCATGACTAAGAAAAAAAAGAAGTCTTCGCTGTCCACAGGGTGACCGTGAAGTTTATGAGAGATGAGGCATGCAGAGAATAAGCCTCCTCCCCACACACATGCAAACTTAATGAGCAGATTTGTCTGTTTTTGTGAGAATGTTTGTGTGCGTGTGTGTGTGTGTGTGTGTTTTAATGAGTCTTCCTCAGTCCAGCTAGATATCAGGGGCTCTGAGAGAGGAGCATGTGTTTTACAGTAATGGCAGCTTCACACCAACAAAGGAGCCACACACACTGTGTGTGTGTGTGTATGTGTGTGTGTTTGCCTGTGAAAATAATACGAAATGGTAGGAAATTAATGCCACGGCATTAACCATTCCAAGCATGTGTATGCAGTGGGGACCAAACATTTATCATTTAAACAGCGCTGTATTTTACATTTGTGTGTTTGAGTTGATGTGTGAATAACTGGCAGGGAGAATATTTGAGAATTTAGTACCATTACGAAACCAGTCAATGCCCATGGCATGACAAGAAAAAAAAAAAAGATCCAACTGATGTAATGTTTAGCCAGTGGGTAGTTTATGAAAACATGGGGCAATTCACAGCCTGTATTGATGTACAGAAAATCGAATCTCTGATTCGTATCCTTCAAAGAATTTCTTCTTGTTGCCTTTCTGAGTGAATTGATTGAGTGAACAGCTGATACAGTATATCCAGAGGCTAAAATTTTGTAAATATATTGTGAGCTGTTCCATTAATTCCATTAACAATGGGATAAGCCGTGGGTTCCAAACATCAGTAAAGTAAAGCTGCTAATGCTTACACGCTAGCGCTTTGAGTAGGAACATTCTTGACGTCAGTGCACACTTCCTGCTGCTCTTTGACCTTTAAATATGATGGAGATGTTGTGTCTGACTCAAACACAAATACAGAGCAAGCTTTTGTCTTGAAAATACAACTTACACACACACACACACACACACACACACTAAAGGTGACTGTGTTCCCAGAATTCAATAACAGTGCGTGTGAAATTACACATTGTGAAGCAGTGGTCATGAAGAATGAAATGTACTATATCAGCTGCAAGAAACTTAAGTGTCCACTGGGGATAATGAGCAGCTTTTTATAAGTTTGAAAATAGCTCAAATGGCGTGTTCTTATTTGTGGAAACAGTTGTGATATTTGTTCTATTCAGAGTTTCTAAGTAGGCTAACACTCAGCTGGATCTTGCTTGTGCTGGTGGCAAGGGGATTTAGCCTTGTGCTTGCACAAGAAGGAGTGCTAGCACAGGATAAAACCTGTATTCGATTTAAACGGTACAGTCAGCTGGTGGTTGCTATCATACATACTCAGAATATATGGCTCTTCATGCATTCAGGGTATAAAAAGGGCCTTGGATATCTTGGCTTTGTGGTCACAAAGCTCAGTTAGTCTCTCATATTTATTTTATAGTTTTTCATTTCTTGGTGAAATGCGACTGTAACTTTGATATTTCTCCAAATATGCCTAGGGAATGAAGTTGGCTTCAAGCTTGCCGTTCTGCATGTCCCTCTTCGCATGCCACAGTTCTACCTTGTCTTGTTCTTTTTTGCGAAGTGCAATGTGACTCTAATGCATGATTAATGCAAAAAAAAAACCTGAACAAAAAGGGTGAAACGTGTAATGGGTAATATTTAGAAAAGGTTTTTAGTTGCACTGCATGAATGTAGACAAGTGGCCTTTTGTTCATTTTACTGTGGTTTTGGTCTCGAACCTTTATCGGAAACTTGCTTGCTTTTTTCTTCATGCATGGTGCTGTGAAGTGTTGGAGAAAGCTTAGGAGTTTTGTAGCATCGCTGCCTTTTTTGGCTCTTGAGGTGACTGCCTTCTATCCAGGGGTTGTTGGTTTGGGTGTATTCCTTTGTGCCAACACATTTTGTTACCAACATATCAATTCCAGTGTTCTATTGTAGCACAATTTTGTGATATTGTGTGTTTGATTCTACTTTTTAAAACGATAGAGTTTTATATGCACTGGATCCATCAAGGGTACAGTTTTGGCTTCCTGTAAAACTTTGGGGTTCGATGTTTTGATGTTGGGTGTCTTCTACTGGGTTTTGGAGAAGTCTATTTCCTTGACTTTCCATTATTCCTGGATAACATTCTTAGCTATTTAGTGACATAAAATAAAAGCTCTTTAAGCTTGTAATCGGACACAAAGTTACAATTTGAGCATTGTTGCACCTCTTATGGTCAACATGTGTTCACCCCAAAAGTGAAGGTTGCATTATTGGAATATTTCATCTGAGAAATCTAACATCATTTCAGGTTTCTATAGAATAAAATATATATATATGAAAAAAGCCAAGCTCTTCATTTTCTCTCTGAATATGCCTAGATCAGAGTTTATGAGCAAAAAAATGTAGCCACATGAAAAATTATCTATTTTCTATATACAAACTACTGTGGCCACAGTATTACAACTTTAATAAATGCATAAAATATTCACAGTAAATAAACTAGATTTTCAAGTTAATTAGATATTTTCATATGAGATACGGGTTTAAAATATTACATGTATGGAATCTACTGCAGAGTAAACTGAAAGTATTTTACTTATAACCTTAAATATATGTGCTATTTTTGGGGGTTGCAATGTATTGATTGCAATGTTGATATATGTGAATGTAAATTTCATATTGAGATCTTTTATACTTGTGTTTGCACTGTTCTGGAATAAAATGACAATGAGAGACAGAGCTGGGGCGTTTAGGTGTTCCTGTATGTCATGTGTCTTTGTGTCATTGCACTCTGTTTGTGTGGTAATAGCTGTGTCCTTGAGTCAGTTGTACATGATTGTAAAGTTGACTGTTGGACCTCGGCGGGGAAAAAACAAGTTGATCAAAACAAGCGTCATTTACTGTCCCGGATTCCATCACTGCATCCAGCAGAAGGCATAAAACTGTTTCTAGAACCATTTCAGTATAGTGTGTTGAGATCTGATCTCATACCTCAGCATCACTACAGTTTTACATAAAACTGAATATGTATATACAGTGCTGTAAAAAAAGTCTGTCCCCCTGCTGATTTCTTCCATTTTTGCTTGTCACATTTAAATGTTTTAGGTCATCCAACGAAGTCTAATACAAGATAAAGACAATGTAAGTAAACGCAAAATGCAGCTTTTAAATGGTCACTCCATTTATTAAAAGTAAAGGGTTAATCAAAACCTGTATCACCCATTTGAAAAAGTAATTGCCCCCTTAAGCCGAATAACTGGTTGGGCCACCCTTGGTGGCAACAACTGCAATTAAACGTTTGCCAATAACTTGCAATGAGTTTTTTACATTGCTGTGGAGGAATTTTTGCCCACTCTTCTTTGCAGAATTGTTTCAATTCAGCCACACTGGAGGGTTTTCAAGCATGAACTGCCCGTTTAAGGTCTTGCCACAGCATCTTAATTGGATTCAAATCAGGACTTTGACTAGGCCACTCCAAAACCTTAATTTTATTTCTTTTCGAGCCATTCACAGCTGGACTTACTTGTGTGCTTTGGATCATTGTCCTGCTGCATAACCCAGCTGCACTTGAGCTTTAGGTCACGAACTGACGGGCAGACATTCTCCTTCAGGATTTTCTGGTAGAGAACAGAATTCATGGTTCCATCAATTATGGCAAGTCGTCCAGGTCCTGAAGCAGAAGAATCAGCCCCAGACCATCACAATACCACCACCGTGTTTGACTGTTATGATGTTCTTATTTTGGAATGCTGTGTTAGCCTTACACCAGATGTACTGGGACCCATCCCTTCCAAAAAGTTCCATTTTTGACTCAGCAGTCCAAATATTATCCCAAAAGTCTTGGGGGTCATCAAGATGCTTCTTGGCAACTGTGAGATGAGCTTTTGTGTTCTTTTTGGTCAGCAGTGGTTTGCACCTTGCAACTCTCCCATGGATGCCATTTTTGCCCAGTGTCTTCCTTATTGTAGAATCATGAACACTGACCTTAACTGAGCCAAGTGAAGCCTGCAGTTCTTTNNNGTTTCAATGGAGTCCCAGAGCCTTGCCAATAGCTTTGTAACCCTTTCCAGACTGATAGATTTCAATTATTTTGTTGCGCATCTGGACGTTTCACCACTTTTCCAAGTTTTTTTCCATTTATAAATAATGGATCTCACTGTGTTTCAATGGAGTCCCAGAGCCTTGCCAATAGCTTTGTAACCCTTTCCAGACTGATAGATTTCAATTATTTTGTTGCACATCTGTTCTTGCAACTTTTTACTTTGCAGCATCTTTTTAAGATCTATTAGCTTACTTCATATTGCCAGCCTGGTTCTATTTATGTGAGATTTAGATTGAACAGGTCTGGTAGTAATCATGCCTGGGTGTGGCTAGTGAAGTTGAACCCAATTATCAATTAAATTTGGTTAATTGTTTGATTGGTTGAGGTTAATTGGTTGAGGGGGTAATTACTTTTCCACATAGAGGCAGGTAGGGTTGGGTAACTTTTTTCCATCAATAAATAAAATCGTCATTTGAAAACTGCATTTTGTATTTACTTGGGCTGTCTTTGTCTAATATTAAAATTAGTTTGATGACATGAAACATTTTAGTATGACAAATATGTAAAAATAGAACAAATCAGGAATATTTTTTCACAGCACTGTATATACACGCACATATACATTTGCAGTCAGAAGTTTATATACAGGGACATGAATGTCATGGCAATGTTAGGCTTTCAATGATTTCTTTGTTGAGGTGTTGATTTTGGGGCAGAGCTCCATTTTTCTTGGACAGCAGCCTCTCACTCCAACAGTGATGTAAAACTTGCTTGACAGTAAAGTGGCTGCACCTCCCAATAACTTGTACTTACAACCCCAATTCCAAAATAGTTGGGATGCTGTGTAAACTGTAAATAAACACAGAATGCGATAATTTGCAGGTCATGGAAACTCTATATTTCATTGAAAATAGTACAAATACAACATATCAAATGTTCAAACTGATAAATTGTATTGGATTTGAAAAATATATGCTCATTTTGAATTTGATGTCAGCAAGCCATTTCAGAAAAGTTGGGATGGGGCATGTTTACCACTGAGTTGCATCACCTCTACTCTTAACAACACTCTGTATACATTTGGGAAATGAGGAGACCAATTGCTATAGTTTTGAAAGAGAAATGTTGTCCCATTCTTGCCTGATATGCAATTTCAGATGCTCAACAGTTCGGGGTCTCCTTTGTCGTATTTTGTGCTTCATAATGCATCAAATGTTTTAAATGGAAGACAGGTCTGGACTGCAGGCAGACCAGTTTAGCACCCGGACTCTTTTACTACAGAGCCATGCAATTTTAATATGTGCAGAAAGCAGTTTGGCTTTGTCTTACTGAAATAAGCAAGGCCTTCCCTGAAAAAGATTTTGTCTGAATGGCAGCATATTGCTCTGAAATGTGTATATATCATTCAGCATTAATGATGCCTTCCCAGATGTACAAGCTCCCCATGGCATGCGTACTAATGCAACCTCATACCATCACAGAGCGGTGAACCCCTTCCCATCTTTACTTCTGAGAGATTCAGCCTCTCTGAGATGCTCTTTTTATACCCAATCATGTTATTGACCTGTTGCCAATAAACCAATTTAGTTTTTTTGTTTGTTTGTTTGTTTGTTTTTTAGCATGACACGATTTTTTTCAGTCTCTTGTTGCCCCGTCCCAACTTTTCTGAAATGTGTTGCTGACATCAAATTTAAAATGAGCATATATTTTAAAAAAAACAATAAAAATTCAGTTTAAACATTTGATATGTTGTCTGTGTATTATTTTCAGTGAAATATAGGGTTTCCGTGATTTGCAAATCATCGCATTCTGTTTTTATTTACAGTTTACACAGCGTACCGACTTTTTTGGAATTGGGGTTGTAAAAAATAGCATGGGATTATTTACTAAAAATAACATGGGATTATTTCATTTTATGGAAACTATTGATCAAAATAAATATTGGGGTTGTTTTGCAGAGTGGACAACGTATCCGCTTTTTTACCTGAACAATTTCTTACTCTGCACACATGTGTAAACATCATTACTGTATAATTCAATAGTAATTATGAGCATCTTTCCTTAGTTGTAGATAATCTAAAACTATCGCGGATCGATATCGCTTAGTTCTTATGTCAGATAATATTCGATCGTAATTCTATAGTAATGATGTAAAACAGGGGTCACCAAACTTTTTTCTCTGGGGGCCACATTGTCGTTCCTGACTGTGATGGGGGGCCGGGGTCGGGTCAGC
>JAODVO010000022.1:53796447-53807936 GCA_025400055.1 Notarius lentiginosus
CGTAGTCAGCTGGGATAGGCTCCAGCTTGCCTGCGACCCTGTAGAACAGGATAAAGCGGCTACAGATAATGAGATAATGAGATGAGTATCATGACCTGCTGCTTTCTTTGTCTTATTAACTCCAGTATATAGAGAAAAATAGAGCTTGGTGATGGAGCGACTGATTATAGCTGCTATAGCATAAGTGAGAACAGGAGCTCTCGTTTCGAGGACATCCCACAACGTGAAATGTAAATACATTTAAAAATGACATTTTTAATCATTAAAAAATTTTTTATCATTAGCATTTTGCTGTTACAGGAAAATAAGTGTTGAATATTTACCCTAATGACCGCCAGCTTAAGTGAATTTGTTTAACATGTAATTAATGCGAAATTTCAGAGAATGAATCAACACTTAAATTTGATTTTTTTTTAATTAATACAATTAGATGATTTGTTAATATGTTGAACGTTGGAGGGGGGTGTTTGAGTTTGTGTAGCCTGTTTTTTAGCCTGTTGTTATAAAATTAAGCAGAGTATCTGACGCAGATTGTGTGTGTAAAAAAAAAAGAAGAAAAGAAAAAAAGAAAGTCTTTTATTCCTTATATACATAGCACACTTTCTTCCTGTCTTCATGAGTTTGCTTTTGAAATGCGAAGTGATTCAACATCTCAAATATTTAATCTATGACAGGTATGTGATATAATGCACTCACATCATGAAAACAAAAACTATGATGTGTTTGTGTATGTTTGAAGCCAATTTTGCTTCTCGAACGGCTCTTAAATCATCAGGAATGTCATTCTGCTAATCGCCCACACCTGTGAAAACACTTCCTCGTCTGTTTCAGTCGTTTACACTGAAAATATATTAAGCGCTAACATCCAGAAGAGCAGGTCAGTCTCACAGCAGAGAACATTTCATTATAAAGCTGTTATAACGTGTTTCAAATTAATATTCGGGTTCTCAGCATTCCGTGGTGATTAGGATTATATTTACAAAGTGTTTGACTTGAAGGAATGTGAGTCGTTTGCTTTTTGTCTTGCTATAATGGTGTGAGCAGGAGGCAGGCGAAGAACAGAAAGACGGCTGTGTGCGTGAAGGTCCTGACATAGCCAAAGAAAGAGAGAAAAAGTGTGTGGGAGATGCAGAGGGCTGGTTTGTGTCGTCATATTTCAGAGGAGCGCTAATGATGAACACGAGGAGGCTAGACACAATGAGAGCTTTGTCACATACGGCACAGGTTGGCATTTGGGACGCAGCCATGACGGCCAGTACAGAGAGAACACGAAGACGCTCATCAGAAGACGTCAAACTTCAATTAGTCATCCTTAAACGCAGATTTAAGTCAGGACTAATGCTTGACCTGGAAAGTGTGAAAGTGTATTTTTTAATAAATGGTTCTCAAACTGGGGTCCATGGACCAGCGGGTTTCCATGAAGCGGAGTGGTTCAACTTATTATCACATTGTGGCTCCTGGAAAAGTAGTTGCTCAATCATCGGGAGATCGCAAGTTCCAAATTCGAAACCTGAAAATAGACCTCCTCAGACTCAAGATCACGTGATATGAAATGGGTAAACACATCCAAAATGGCGGTCGCTAATAGATGACTTGCAACCATGTGATCAAAATGTGCTACGTCATGAGCGTCCGCCATGATGGTGGATACACAAAACAACTAGGATGGCAGCCGCTGAAAGCGTGTCTGTAAACAATGCTGAATTTGCTCATTATTACCACAATTTGAACGCTCGAGTGAAGATTCGATACAAAGAGAAGATACTGTAGATATGTGTGGTTTTGACCCATATTATTTAAAAAAAGTCAGGCTTTTCTGAAGATAAGACGCTTCTACTGACCATCGAGTACCCAGATATCGCGTTCTATCTGGTTTGGGTGCCGAAGAATCAAGTCCGACCTTGGACAAAACATAGCCCATGTTCTGAGTGGGCGCCCAGTCTGGATTGTTTCTATCATATAATTTTGCTGGCGCTCCTAGAAGCAAAATGGAAATACACGTGTTAAAATTATAACAACGACCAAGTGAGCCACGACAAGAAAACGCTCATTTTATAGCAAAATTCTAGCAACGCGAAATAAAATTCTTCCATGATATTATCGAGAAAGCTTTTGAATCTCACCTGAGATAAAATGATTACTGCGAACATGAGCTGCTTTGGTTTTAGCCTCTGTTAGATCAGCCGTGCTTGTCTCCTCTCCGTACTAAGCCTCAGAGTTTCCTCGCCCTCTTTCCGAATCACAGATGGAATTCTAAAAAATCGGAACATGCCACGGTCAAGAGTACTGTTGTGACTACAATCATATACAGCACAAAGATATGGCCTAGCTAAAAGAACACTTAAAGCAGTGGAAAAACAAAGAGAGTCGCGCACACATTTTGTTTGGAATGTTGCTTGACCCCACATTTGTATATCCACCAACATGGCTGACATCTGGGTTTCTATTTTGCTTTGACGTCACTTGCAAGTCAAGGCTAGATCATGAAAAATAAGCCTACGTATTAGGAATGTCCCAATCTCAATTTTTGAAATGATACCAATATTAGCTCTCTATATGTACTGTTGATGGATAATTCAGTTCCTATATCCACAAAGTAACCAGGCAAATTTTCTGCTAAGTAATATAAACAGCAGAGGCATGATGTGGATATAATGTATTTTAAGACAAGTTAAAATGTTCTGTGTTAATGCGCATAATTTATGTTGTGACAGTCAACTTAACATGCAACACAGCAGTGGATCAGCCTGGAAATTATGTGAAATCCTATTCCCTGCAATCCATGGTTTCATACTGGTATTGTATGGTGGCCCATAAGTGCAAAACCCATTCTGTCTGTCTGTTACCATCCTCGTAGTTGAGGGTCGGAAGCCATCAACTAGCTTCCCTGAATTGTCTTGGGTCAGAAGGACCAAAACCCTCATCTGGTGGCAGATACGCATACACACTTATGGGCAATTTAGATTAGCCAATCGACCTAACCCATATGTCTTTAGACTGTGAGAGGAAACTGAAGCACCTGGAGGAAACCCATGCAGACATGGGGGAGAATATGCAAACTCCACACAGGTTCCCATCAGCCACTGGGCTCGAACCCAGAACCTTCTTGCTGTGAGGTGACAGTGCTAACCACTACACCACTGTGCTACCGTAAAACCCATTAATAAACCAGAAAACATCAGAAATTAAAAAAGGCAACACCAAAACCAAAAATACAATGGCAAATTTGGAGACACACAAGCAAATCCGAAAACGCCACAATAAATCCAAAAACACAACAGCAAATTTGGAACTATGACTGAACATCCAAAAACATGAGACAAAATTGGAACACGTAACCTTAATTAAAAATTGGTCTTCGCTCAGGTTGGTCTTGACTCGGCATGAGATGCTCATTGCTGATTGACTACAGAACATGTTCTATTGAAAGACCATTGGAGGATGTTTACAATAAGAGGAAATATGAGTCTAACTGGATCTACTGATAATGTTCTTCATGCTTATCTTATCAAGGGCATTCAAATGATGTTATTTCAGATATGCTATTAATTTTGCACAACATTTAATGAGTACCGGTATGTGAAAACCAGCCTTGAGGAAGCCAGGTAGTTCAAATGAAATCACTCTTCACTATATCATCATTTTGATTAGGATAACTGTATAAGAGACTGGGGGGAGTGCAATAATTTTTCCTTATGATAGCCATATGCCATGTACAATCGGCAACAAACGTGATGTTTATTAAGGACATACCATTATGTTGAGCTCGGGTTGATGTATGTTTTTGGATTTCTTGTTGCATTTTCTGATTTGCTCTTGCATTTTTGGTTTGTTATTGTGCTTTGCACTTATTGCTCACTATAGTATTGAACCAGCATCAGATCATCTCACCTCTACTACATATGATTAAGATGTCTTTGATTTCCTACCTGAGAAAAATATCCATGGAGATAGCCATCTAACAGTGCCATTTCTGCATAAGTATTATGCACCTTATGTCGAAATGATGCAGAGTGAAGAGTGTTTCTTTGAGGAGATACTATGAATTCCTGAGCTTGTATTGTGTTGAGTTGACATCCAGAGATGCCGTCAACCTCCATAACATCTCCATTTGGCTCTTTATTGAGCATGCTGGCAT
This sequence comes from Notarius lentiginosus, assembly GCA_025400055.1. NCBI lineage: Eukaryota > Metazoa > Chordata > Actinopteri > Siluriformes > Ariidae > Notarius > Notarius lentiginosus. The sequence continues at coordinate 53,800,586 of JAODVO010000022.1, forward strand.
CAAAGCACTGTGCACTTTGCACCATGGAAGCCTGGTTGAAACCGCTACCAAATGCAGCCACAGTTTGTTCGTCTGCCACAAAAGGAGCAGACAACGGATCCAGCAACTATGAAATGTATAGTGAGCAAAGAAGCAAGAAAAATGTTAATTAAAATTGATGGTGTAGTAAAAGTACAGTACTGCTTTAGTGCTCCCAGAAAGCATTCTCTAATGAAAAATACAGTGGAGATTAATCATAAAGTTGGTAAACACTTTGGCAGAGATGTTTAACCACTCCCTCCTTCAACTGAAAAGTATTTTGTCTGTCATGTTTGATACCAAGTTCAGTTTTTGCAACCAAAATCCACATTTATTTGTTATTTGAAAGCTATAGCTACAGCTTAAAATGTTTTCAGTTATAATAGCTGTAATTTACCTTGTCTTCTCCATTGCCTTCAGTGTGGTATGCAATAAGATATTCTTTTGTATCAAAAGGCAGCTCTGAGAATTCCTTAAGTGTCCCACACTGGCAGAATAACAACAACAGGGGAATCACTGAAAAGGTAATGGCAAAATATGCTATTAGAATAGAACAGAACACTGAATTCTGTACGTATTGTAACATGGATGATAGGTGGTGATCTTGTAAACATTTATGTATATGTGGATGAATGTCTTTGATTCAACTCACACATAAGCAGAATTAGTGCTCCGATAAGTACTCCGATGGCAGGAAACCCCACTTTAACTGACAAACCATGTTGATGAACTAATTTGGGACCACACGTGCCACCCTTTTCACAGATGCACACCTCTAATTGAAGTTTTTGTTTGTCTTTACATCCCTTATCCTGTCTGTCAAAAATCTCCAAACTGAGCTCATAAAATCCTATCCATAGATGCTCCTTAGAAAGGAAGCTCACTGTTGTTTCTTAAAAAGAGAAATAAGTAAACAAGCATCCAAAATGTTAGAAAATAGTATACATATCTTTGTTTTTGTGCAACACCAAATCAGAAAATGTGAATAAAAAAAGAAATCAGTGATTTTCTGAATTTACTTTGACTTGTATTTCATTGCAGACAACATGAACCCAAGATCTTTCATGTTTTGTCTGGTTAACTTAATTTAATTTGTTAATTTGTTTAATTATACATCCATTCCTGTGTTTGTCCTGCAATACATTCCAAAAAAAGTTGGGACAGGGGCAATTTATGGCTAGGAATGAAGTAAAACAATTAAATAATGATGTGATTTGAAACAGGTGATATCAACAGTGATCGTAATCATGATTTGGTACAAAATCAGTATCCAGGAAAGGCCTAGCCTTTGAGGAGCAAAGATGGGCTGGGGATCTCCAGTTTGTGAACAAATGTGCAAGAAAGCAATTGAAATGTTTAAAAACAATGTTCCTCAAAGAAATACAGGAAGGGATTTGGATATCCCTTCCATGGTGCACATCATTCAACTATTCAAGGAATCTGAAATAATTTTTGTGCATAAAAGGCAAAGGTGCAAACCTAAGTTGGATACCCGTGATCTCCAATTCCTCAGATGGAGCTGCGTCAAAACCAGTCATTGATCTATAGTTAATATAACCACATGGGCTTAGCATTATTTTGCAAACCTTTGTCAAGCACTACAATATGGAGTTACATACACAAATGCAAGTTAAAACTTTACTGTGCAAAAAGGAAGCCTTATGGTAACTGTCCAGAAACACCATCGATTTCTCTGGGCTCGGAGGCATCTGGGATGGACCATCACATAGTGGAAATATGTATTGTGGCCATCCAAATCTGTATTTCAGGTCTTTTTTTGAAGAAATGGACACTCTCTGGGCTCTGGACCAAAGATAAGAAGGACCATCCAGACTGTTACAAGCTACAAGTCCAAAATTCAGGGTCTGTCATGGTATGTGGTTGTGTCCGTGCCCTTGGCAAAGGTAACTTACACTTCTGTGATGGCAGCATTAATGCAGAAAAGTTCAGATTTTGGAGCAACATATTCTGCCTTCAAGATGACGTCTTTTTTCCAAGGATCTTTCAACAAAATAACAAAAATGCATTCTGCACACATTACAAAGGCATGACTGTGGAAGAAGAGGGTGCCTGTCCCCTCTGTCCCCAACAGAAAATGTGTGGCAAATTTTGAAACGAAAAATACAATTATGACCCTGTACTGTTGCACACCTAAAGACCTATTTGCAGGAAAAATGGAACAAAACAATACCTGAAACATTTAATCACTTCAGTCTTCAGTCCCTAAAAATCTTTTAAGTGTTGAGAAGGAATGCCAACATTACAAAGTGGTAAATGCTTTACTGTACCAACCTTTTAAAAAAATGTGTCGCAAGAATCAAAATTGAAATGTGTTTATTTTTTGGGGAAAAAACCCCAATACAATTCATGAGATAAAATATGTGCTGCTGTTTTGTTTTGAGTGCAATACAGGTCAGAGATTATTCACAAATCATTGTTTTCAGTTTTAATTTCAATTTCAAAACCATCCCAACCTTTTCGGATTTGGGTTATAGTTAGAATGGACAATGTTTTATTGTTTATTATCCTAAATATGCACATAAACATTATAGAATAATATTTTTCTGCTTTTTACCATTGACAGGAACCATCTCCCATTTTCCATGAGTCTCTTCCTCTACCAGAACAAATTTATAAGGCTCTCCATTGGGATAGTCATCCTCATCGAATGCAGTCACAGTTACCATTTTACTATCAGAACAGATAATCTGGTAGGTGCTGGTCAGTGTAGGACAATTGTCATTTGAATCCTGCACCTTTAGAACTATTGTTCCAGTAGCTGTCTTGGGTGGCATGTCTAAGTTAAAAAAAAAAAGTACTTAAAATTATTTGGCACACTTAGGGCAAATACAGTATAATAAGACATGCATTCACATCCACATTAATGTGGGAACACCTGTTCACCTGCTAATTTTTGCAGCCAATCATGTGGCAACAGCACAATGCATAAAACCATGTAGATAGAGGTCAAGAACTTCAGTTAAAGTTCACATCAAACATTGGAATGGGGGAAAAGTGTAATCTCTGTGCTTTTAACCATGCTGTAGTTGTTGGTGCCAGATGAACTGGTTTGAGTATTTCAGAAACTGCTGATCTCCTGGGATTTCCGCGCACAACGGTCTTTAGAGTTTACACAGAATGGTGTGAAAAACACTGAGTGAGTGACAATTCTGAGAGTGGCAACTCTTTCTTGAAAAGAGAGTTCAGAGGAAAATGGTCAGGGGTGGGTTTCCCAAAAGCCTCTTAACACTAAGAGCATCTTAACTAGAAGAGAGAGCATTCATTGTGCTGCTTGCGCTACCATTTAATGATCTTTGTGCTACAATGCTTTTGGGAAACTCGAGCCAGATTGGTTCGAGCTGCTAGGTTTGATGTACTGTGTGTATTCTGATATGTTTTTCTGCTCACCACAGTTGTAAAGAGTGATTATGTAAGTTACTATAGACTTCCTGTCAGCTCAGACAAGTCCTGTCATTTTCCTCTGATCTCTCTCATAAACAAGGTGTTTTAGCCTGCAGACCCCCCATACACTGGATATTATCTCAGTGACTTTGTCCATAGTATGCTTGGTGGTGCCAAACTGTCTCTAGAGTTTACACAGAATGGTGAAAAAAAAGAAACATCCAGTGAGCGTCAGTTTCACAGATGGACGCAAGCTTACCAAAGTGGACAGCTGAAAATTGTAAAAACACCACCTTTTTTGTTCCAGTCTTCACTTGGGTGAGTCTGTGCCCAATTTAGTCTCGGATTCCTATTCTCGTCTGACAGGAGTGGAACCCAATGTACACTTCTGCTGTTGTATCTCAAGGTTCAACATGTTGGGTATTCTGCAATGCTTTTCTGTTCACCACAGAGGTAAAGCGTGATAATTTGAATTACAGTAGCCTTCCTGTCAGTTTGACTCAGTCTGGCCATTCTTCTATGACTTCTCTCATTAACTAGTCATTTCTTCCCACAGAACTGGGATGCTTTTATTTGTTTGTTCTTTTGCAATTTTGTATAAACTATTCACTCTTGTATGGGAAAACCACAGGTGAATCAGCAGTTTCTGAAATATTCAAACCAACAGCCATGCCACAGTGAAAGTCACATTCTTTTCTCATTCTGATGTTTGATGTGAATCTTGATCTTCCTCCTTGTCCAGCACTATTGCCAGGTTGGGGTCCATGTGGACCCTACTTATCCACATGTTCTATTAATCGGAGCATAGTTTTACGCCGGATGCCCTTCCTGCCACAACCCTCCCATTTTTGGGCTTGGGAAGCAACCTTTCAAACACACGTGCTGCCCCAGATGTTTGATGTGAATGATAAACATGGTGTTGATATCATCCCTATTAAATGAAACTCCAAATGATCAAAAAAAAACAAAACCTTATCACGGTTTATCTTGCCTTTTGTCATGCAGAGAATTTTTGCAATGTATGATCCATTAACCAGAGACTTTGACTCTCGATCTGGTATCTTTGTCAGTTTAATTTCTGATGTCTTCTCATCAATGGACAGCCAGTTGTCTGGATCATATCCTTTTGCATACCTGCATTTACAATTTAATAGCTCAATAAAGGCATAAACCTATGCAAAATATTACATTCACAACTTTTAAGCTCTCAGAATATTATTGCTGCTATAAACACGGAATTAAATGTAATCTTGTTTTAAGGAGTGCTGTACATCGATTCTGAAGATGATTTATCAAGTTCATGTTCAAACCTGCCTGACATGTTCAGCAATTTCTCCAGTATCGAGATCCAAGGCAGGAAAAGAACCAATGACCACTGGAACATGTATTCCCTCTAGGTTCTCTGAAACAGGCAACTCTTTCACTGATGGTGAAAAGCGTGGGCCTTCAGGCACATTGTTTACGCTGATTTTTATTGGATACTTCTTTCCTCCTGTTTGTGGCTTTTTATCTGGTTTAGAACCAGATTTAATTCCAGGTTTGGAGCTAGGCTTACCATTAGGTTTGACACCAGGTTTAACTCCTACACCAGCATCTGCATCTACACCTACCCCAGTAGTGATTCCAGGCGTTTCAAGCCTGTCCAGATTGAGACCCAAAGACTGTTCAGTTCCATTTATAAAAGCAGCTTCATTTGAAACAGCCAAGCTAAGATCCACCATTTTGACCTTTTCATAATCCACAGGCTTCATGCATCAAGTAAGATGGCAAAGATGAGGAAAAGAAAAACAAAGAGAACTTGATAGAACAATTCAAATTCAAGAGAGTTAAAAATAATAAAACCCCCAGCAATAATAATGATGACAACAACATTAAACATGTATACCTTGACGAGCTTTAAAATGCCCTCGTTTGTTTTGGGGTCCGTTTCTATAGTGAAGAGTTCATCTTCATTACCCTTGACAATGTCAAAGACGGCCCGCCAGTTATCTGTATTTTCCAAATCTTTATCCAGAGCTTTGATTCTCATCACAACTACATCAACTGCACCTTCATCAATAGCACCAGTATACTGTATACAGTATACAAGTACAAGACAAAGACATAATTGTTACAAGTAGCTTAATATAATTATTTGGTAGGAAATTAAGCAACCACGGTATTAAAAATGTCCTTTCCCCCCTTCAGAATAAGTCCATTTTTGTTTTACCAGCGTTTAGTTTATGCAATAGACAATTTCTTATGCATAAATATTTAAGCATGCATCATATGTATTTACAATTTCATTCATTTGTAACTCTACAAGAGGGAGAAATGGATATTGTTACCTTTATAGCTACATTCATTGGCCTATTTATCAGGCACAACTGCCCTTTTTCTCTTTGTAATAAGTGAAAGTATGTATGCCTCAACCGTTAGTAAAAAGGAACCAGTGTAAGACAACTGATGAAAAGACTGATTATTGCAGAATTGACAGTGACATTGGCATCTGAGTGTATGAGGAGCTGGTGTTAATGTATCAGGTACAGCAGTGTTGCAGGGCTTTTTAAACACCTTGGTGTTGCAGCTGGGTTGACACGCAGTCCATTCAACAGCAGTGCTGTAGTCAGAAACCTATAAGTAATAATAAACCTCTAAAAAGTCTTGCTGTAATAAATAATAATGACATTCCTTTAAGACAATACGGAACAGCCTTTTTCATTTCCATCATAAATAACCAAATTTGTACTCTCACTCAGATGGCGAGAAACTAATCTACACATTTGTAACTTTTGTAACACACAGTTGATTGGGTATGTTGCTGTATTTCATAACATGTAATGCTGCTACCAGAGTTTCTTTCTAGATCTAGAAACTTCAATCCATCAATCCTATAATACTTTGGAGTACTGTCCACTACACAGTTTATGCCCTCATGGCCTTGGTTTGCTGTCTGTATGAAGAACCATGAAAAGGTTATCAGGTGGTAGGGCATTTGGCTCTTTTTTATGTAATTAACTCCCTGAATCTTTGGGAAATCTGTTGTGCTTTTGTTGCCATGTGAGGTTAATTGTTAAAGTTTGGTGATGCCCTGTGATGACCTGGCGACTTGTCCAGGGTGTACCCCGCCTTTCGCCCGTAGTCAGCTGGGATAGGCGCCAGCTTGCCTGCGACCGTGTAGAACAGGATGAAGTGGCTAGAGATAATGAGATGAGAAGTTTGGTGATTGGTAATAGTTATTTAGGACCTAAAAAATAAAAACATAGAACTGAAGAATGGTGCAATTTCTTTTTCCCATGACTATTGTATAACAGTGGTTCTCAAACTTTTTTTTTGCCAGTGACCCTTAAACTTTTAAAATAAATTCCATGGAACCCCACAGTATTCAGTTATTTAATGAAAAATTATTTTTAAAATTTTTAAATAATTTTTTGGAGAAATGGAACTTTTTATTCCTGAAATTTATACTGATGGAACACGAAGTCTGAGTTGACTTTGGTGCCTGGACCCCTAACTATAATAAATTTGACAATGCGACATTGTGATTGCCATCAGTGTAACATAATAATAATATAATATCAGGGACCCCCAGCTATGCTTCACGGACCCCACTGTGAAAACTACTGCTGTATAGATGAATACCTTCTGAATAATGACTAATACATACACTAGTCATTAATGCATCAAGAAATAATGTGTTCTATACCAATATAGGATTAAAAAATATATATTTATATTTTAGAGGATATTACATGGTTGCATGAAGATATGAAGTTTATCTGTAGCTTCATGCCACCGTGTCTCATCTCATCTGTAGCCGCTTTATCCTGTCCTACAGGGTCGCAAGCAAGTTGGAGCCTATCCCAGCTGACTATGAGCAAAAGGCGGGGTACACCCTGGACAAGTCGCCAGGTCATCACAGGGCTGACACATAGACACAGACAACCATTCA
>JAODVO010000022.1:53935397-53950864 GCA_025400055.1 Notarius lentiginosus
AAGCTAATAGAGACAGACCCCAAGAGACTTGCAGCTGTAATTGCAGCAAAAGGGGGCTCTACAAAGTATTGACTTTGGGGGATGAATACCTATGCACACTCCAGATTTCTGTTTTTTTTTTTTCATCCTAATTATTGTTTATGTCACAATAAAACAACAATTTGCACCTTTAAAGTTGTAGGCATGTTGTGTAAATCAAATGGTGCTAACCCCCCCAAAATCAATTTTAATTCCAGCTTATAATGCAACAAAACAGGATAAACACCAAGAAGGATGAATACTTTTGCATGACACTGTATTGTCAGAGCTGTTGTGATAGAAAATGAATCAACACCTTCTGACCAATCATAATTCAGAATATAGCAGCACAGGATCATTTAATTATGATCCCTCTACACTTCACCAGACTTCACCCTGGTCTTTTTTCCTCATATCTCTCCCTTGTTGTGTTTATCAGTGGGACAAACCTGGGCTTCACTTCCTGCTCTGGCAGCTCCAAGGCTGGAGCTCGTGCACAGGGTTTGTCAGCGAGGCCATGCTGTCCTCATGCGATAAGACCGAGGGTATGAATCCAAAGGTAGAAACTTAATCCCAGCCTTCCTGCAGCAAGACTGTGTGTGTGTGTGTGTGTGTGTGATATATATATAGACATGTAGTATTGAGATTCTGTGTTCTTACAAGGTCAGCGCCAACAACAACCTCTGTACTCCATGGATCTTTAAAACACCAACTCTGAATACAAAATTAGGTGATAACATAATGGTGTTCTAGACCCTACATAGTGCAATAGATGCTCAGCAAAACATTCATTCAACATTCAGTCTCAAATTAGCTGGTTCAGTATTTGATATATTTTGATATAATATTCAGTACCTACTTACAACAGTGAGTTTTTTCAGGGCACATTATTTCTTTTTTTTTTTCAAATATGTTAAAATAAAATCTGCCCTGAATGAGCCCTTGGTCTACATTTAGCTAAAACATTTGATAGAATCTGTTGAAGTCTGGATATAAACATATTCTGAAAATTTTATGTTATATGGTCTACCCCTCACCCCAACCGACAGAGGGCACCCTTGTACACTGGCTGAGCATGTGTATTTAGGATAGTCTTTTTATATATGTGTTAATTAGTCATTTATTTAATAAAGTTTATTTGCAACTGCATCCACCCACCTCTGATATGTTATATATAGAATGTCTTTGCATGCTGTAGCATTACAATTTCCCTTCACTAGAGCTATAGGGCCCAAACAAGACAATGCCCCAGTGCACAAAACAAGAGACGTGAGGTCCATATGGACATGGTTTGCCGATGTTGGCAGAACTTGAATGGTCTGCACAGAGCCCTGACCTCAACACTACTGAATAAGATGTTTTTCATTAGTGTCTAAATGATTTAAAATAAAAGCATGTGACTTTAATGCTGAGAAAACTCAAGGACAGAAAAGGCAGGCTTTGCTGTCAAATGTAATATGGTGTATGATGAATACATTGCTGCTTGAATAGTGCTACTGTAGTTGTATTTATCACAGTAATCACTGCAAATTTGGTTAATTTAATATGGCATCCACCCGCATTATTCAGTAGCTTATTAGAAAATACCACTTGATACAGCCCATTCTATTATTCTGCATTTCATTATTTTTATATCATGTAAGAACAGTTACTCATTTGCACAGCTATGTGCACAGAATGCTTGCTATTTTATTGCACTGTAAAATTTCTGTGTTTCAGGCCTACAGCACATACCAAAAAAAAAAAAGTTGGGATGGGAGTAATTTAGGGCTAGTTATGAGGTAAAACAATTAAAATAATGATGTGTTTTGAAATAGATGATGTCAACAATTGAAGGTAATCATGATTTTGCACAAAGTCAGTATCCAAGAAAGAACTAGTCTTTGAGGACCAAAGATGGGCTGAGGCTCTCCAGTTTGTTAACAAAGGCATTATAAAATTATTGAAATGTTTAAAAACAATGTTCCTCAAAGAAATATATGAAAATATTTGGATATTTCACCCTCTGTGGTGCATAATAACATTAAACGATTCAAAGAATCTGGAGGAATTTCAGTGTGTAATGGGCAAGGGTGCAAGCCTAAGCTGAACGTCCATGACCTCTGATCCCTCAGACAACACTGCATCAATTAATCTATAGTTGATATAACCACATGGGCTCAGGATTAATTTTGCAAACATTTGTCAAGCATTACAGTATGCAGTGTAGGAAATAGGGAATTTTAAGCAGACTGTCACAGGACAGACAAGTCTGAAATGTTGCCTGTCTGTCAAAATTTCAGCCCGTCCGAATGATGGATCAAAGGCCCGGAACAATGCAGTTGGGGCCCCAGAAGCTGAAGGGCTTCAGATGCCTGGAGATGGCTTCTCAGCTATTTCCAGGCACATTTTTGTGAACTTCAAAGGCCAAATAACACTAGATATTAGTTGCTAATTGCACGACAAATTGAATATAATTTACAAGAAAATGTCAGAAGATTCAAGAAAAACATGCTTAAAGTTCTACCCAAGAAAACAGGAGCACACACAGGTCAGTTCCAGGTCTAGAAAAAGTATGCGGGCCAAGGATGGTCCAGTTGGTTACCTCATATATCGGTACTATAATAACACTCATGAAACATTATGTCAACAATGACTATTTTTATACTATGTTTATAAGAAGTCTATTAGAAATTTTGTAATTAACAATACAACTATTCTTCCTTAAGAGTTAAAATTTTGAGGACGAGATTCCAAGTAACTTTGGAACAAAATGACTTTTAAAATGACTCAAAACTAGACATGGGAATATCATTTGGCATTCAGACTCACTGGACTGGAACTTAGAAAATAGAAGAAAATTCTTTTAAATGCTATTAAAATATAAATCTACTTCCTACAAAGCATATGAATGACTGTCATTCTTATTATGAATGACAAAAAATGCACATAATAATAATAATAATAATAATAATAATAATAATAATAATAATAATAATAATAATAACAACAACATAACCATTGATTGGCAGTTTGGCACTTAACCTAATACTGTACTGCAAAGTTTCATGGAAACTGAACTCTTAATCAACCAACTGGATCAATCAGATCCTGTCAACCCTAAAACACGAGTTCAACTGCATCGTGCAAGAAAAACAACAGTGAATGCTGAGTGCATTGTTATTGTTTTATTGAGCGTGCCACTCGGGGAGAGGGACATGCCTGTAAATTTTGGCTTTGCTGGGAAGCCAAGGTATGAATTTTTAAAGTCAGGCCCTTGGGGGCCCCCCATTTCACAGGCCATGTTCTGACATAATGTATTTGCCCAGCGTTACAGTTGGAAGAAAATTAGAAGTAGATTAGATCCATATCTTGACAATTTTTTATGGGTCATCTGGTTTGATGCTTTTGAAATACAGACAGACACATGCAAAAATTACCGATCAGTGTCTGCCGGTCCGGTCTCATTTCCACACTTGTACTTGAATGAGCAGATTTTATATTGTGTTTATGACACAAGCACTTTAAATTTTTATTTTGGGCTGAACTAATATTCTGATCCACTTGAATGTAAGATATTATAGATGTAATAAATCATCATATGAAGTTATTCGCTGCTTAAATAGTCATTTTAAGGGATTTTATTTTTACTCATATTGAAGTTGTTATATTGATGGGTACTTTTACTGGTACTTGAGTTATGATTATTATACTGCTGCTGCTGCCTTCTCTCTGACTTTCCTCATAATTTGTCTGAGAGCATGCTGTGAAATTCTGCATGGTTCACCTGACTGAGGGCAATTATAGGTGTGCTTCCATGAACTGAACAAAATCTGTGTTGTAATAATAATAATAATAATAATAATAATAATAACCATTTCTATTCACAGGAATGTTTAAGGCTTTGCTGTAGCTCTGGAGCTTTCTATATTCGAATGTTAGAATAATGGTGTTCCTTAGAACTTGAAGAAACTACTTCGCTTTCACAATGATTACTCGAGCGGTGGCTACAATTATCGGTAGTTCATAATTATCAACAGCTTTTTAGATTTACCAATACATTTTTTTTTTACAAACTTGAGTTTCAGTTCCAACAGTGATTACTGGTTAATTAATCAACCGGAAGACCCACCTCACACTTTGATCTTGTCTTCTGATGACGTAGCTCATTACCTGAGATGGAATTTTTTTCAGCGTGATCAGCAATTTTTTGGAAAACCTGGACATTATCATCGTAGGTAAGCATGGGAGAAAGATCATGGACATGTTTTTACTGATCAAATTACCAGATATTTCATGATCTCCTTGTCGAAACCTACTTTGTTTCTTACTCTTTCATTTCACAGTCGCTGTTTTGGATCTAAATGCGCGTTTGAGAAGTCACGTGAGTGAGGTGTCGATAATAGTGATCGCTTTCATCGTTGTCCACCATTATTGACACCCTGTGGAATTAAGTGACATTTACAACTGTTATGGATCGATCTTTGTGTCACATTGTTGAAGTAGACCAAGTACTTTAAAAAAAATAAAAATAAAAAAGTGCTGTGATTTATCATAATTTTTTTCTGATTCAGAACAGAATGGAATGTTTATAGAGTATTTGCAATCTGATTGCAATAAATAGAATTAGAGCAAAATTAAATTCATAGCATATACAAATTTACATGCTTGAAATATTCAGATTTTCTATTCCATTCAGAATTTTTTTTTTTTGCAGTTTGTTGTAAATATCTACCACATATTACAATATCAGTAGACATTTTATATTTTTATATTTTTTATATTTTGGAATGACATGCGACCTTTGACCTGGATTTCCATGTGATTATAATGCCAACTGCCTGTTGACATTTATTGGTAAACTACAAAACTATAAATTAATAGAAACAACAACAAATGATTAACATGTTATATATGAAAATACTTAAGTGGAACAAAAAGATTTTCTGACACAGGTTAAACATTATCAGTTAATTTGTTTACAAACATTAGAATTACTACCTCATTTACGTAAGCACTGACATCAGTATATTTATATAAAAGCTATTTTGTACTAAAAACAAGTCTATGTAAAACAAATTTTCAATAAAAACTGTTTTGTTAATATCACATACCAATTATTTTTTAAATAAATAATCAATTGCATGTCGATAATATTGGAACAGTGCCGATAACTGTGGACAAAGGTGTCAATACTTCATGGAACGGTGTCACGTGATCTGATACGCTAAGTATTCGGGAATCAACTAATTTTTTTTCAGTGGAATTTTGAGTAACTATTCATCCACAATTTACTTATTGAAAGTCTTTTCTCCTTTTGCAATGGCCAAAAGATCATTAAGGTGTCGATAATTCTAGCCGCCACTCTAGTTGTTAAATTCTGTAGGTGAGGTCACATGATTTGTTTTTTAACCAAAAACCAATTAAATATAAAGTGTTAAAATATGTGAATATATTGTATTGTTATTAAGCATTACATATATAATGTCTCATCTCATCATGTGGTGATTAATAATTGAAACTATTTTACATTTTGGGAAAATAAATTTTTTTATTCCAAGCGTTTTTTTTTAATTAAATAAACAAACGTTCACACAAAAGAACATTCGTGCTCAATGCTCAACAATGTGGGTGTGAGAGATTATATATATATATATTTAGACTGGATACCTGACTATCACTCCTTATCTGTGCTGTGTTTCTGTTATTCTGCTATTGTTCAATGTCTTTCCTCGTAACTTATGTGTTATGGTGCCTACAGAAAGAATTTTGTTAAATATTTCAGGACAATAATGTCCCCAATAATATTATTCAAGAGTGGTTTAATGTACACCAGAATGAAGACAATTGCATTCCATGACCTCTCCATTCCAGCTCTTGGGGGCGTCGTGCCTCAGGTGGATAAGACGCCATACCATAAATCCGGGGACCTGGGTTCGATTCCGACCCGAGGTAATTTCCCGATCCCTCCCCGTCTCTCTCTCCCACTCATTTCCTGTCTCTACGCTGTCCTATAATAAAGGTGAAAAAAGCCCAAAAAATATCTTTAAAAAAAAAAATTATGGAAAGCTCTGGAATGCAGAATTCAAAGTAAATATCCAAGACCATCTTTCAAAGAATGCAAATATTTTCTTACTGATGAATAGTCCATTCAGGACCTCAGCAAAACATGATTCATGGTGTTCTGAAGGCAAATACTTGTCTTGCTTCTTATTAGATTAGATTAGTGGTAGAGGTTTTCATTATTTTGTAAACTCCCTTTCAGGGTTTCAGATTCCCATATTACTGAATCCAGCTCTTCAGCTAATTATTAAACCCTTAATGAGAGGTTTTGAGTGCAGGGATCTGTGCAGGGCAGTGGATCTATAGGACTAAAGCCAGGAAAGCAGCATGTAGTACACTGTATACCCAAATACTTATATCCCTTAGAAGCCATGTAAGATTAAGTTTTGGTCTCAGACTTTGTCAAATGTTCAGTCAGTGTTACAGTGGATTTTTGTTTGTTTGTTTGTTTGTTTTTGGATACTATTTGAAAAGCTTCTGTTTGATATAAAATCCCTTAGATTAAAAAGATCATCATTAATATGAGGGATAGCATATCAGTGTTCCACTGGATGGCAGTATTGTCTTTGTCTTTATATACACACCTTTCCTTGTGGGTTTATTTCTGATTAGGTAAGAACTGTAGCCTTGTATACTTATGAAGACAACACTAAGAAATGTTAGAAGAAAAAAAAATGAAGTGACTTACAGAGCAGTCTGTATTATCCAAAGGCCTTAATTTTAAACCTACAAGGCCCATCCCCAGTGAATTCACCATGATTCAAAACAGTAATTTTGTTTGTTTGTGGAGTGTCATTTGAGGCTTAAAGCTCATTTTAATAAGGATAGCCAAAATAGACAACCCGCATATGTTGAGTTCTCTTAATACAATCCCACTAAATTATCCTGAACACTTTCAGCAGGAGAATTTCAGGCAGTAGACTTATTTATCAATACTTGCAAAAGAGAAATTAGCAAAAATAACTTTCACCAAAACTGGACAAGTTTGAAAAACATCACTGCCCAGTTTCTGTGAGCCTAAGCCTCAGATTCCTGATCTTGTACAGGAGTGGATCTCAGCGGATCTCCTTTGCAGTCCACTGATCTCAAGGTTTGACATGTTATGAATTCTGAAATGCTTTTCTGCTAACCATGATTGTAAAGAGTGGATATTTGAGTGACTGTAGCCTTCTTGTCAGCTTGAACCAGCTTTACCATTCTCTTGTGACCTTTCTCGTCAACAAGCCATGTTTGTCAACAAGCCAAGCAAAACTGTCAACAAGCCAAGCAACTGGATGATTTTTTGTTTATTGCACGATTTTGATCCTAGGAGATCAGAGATTTCTGATATATTCAAACCAGTCTGCCTGTAACCATCAACCATACCACAAAGTCACAGAGATCATGTTTTTCCTATTTTGATGTTTGATGTGAACATTACCTAAAAAGTCCATGACCTGTATCTACATGATTTTATACATTGCACTGCTACTACATTTTTATTTTTATTTTTTTTAACAAACTTCAGGTCCTGCATAAAGAAATGTATATGCCTGTTCAGTCTGCAGGCCCACCATCATTGTTGTTTGTGATGGCTCAGCAAAAAAATCCTCAGCCAGGGCTTTCCATTGCCTGGCTGACTGTATGTGTGCGTCACTTTCCTATACATAACTCTATCAAATGCTATAAAAGGAGTTTCTCTGGAGGATATTGGGTGGTGACTTAATAGGTACAAGTAGTAAATTACTGCTTGTAGTAAATTTGATATTTTGCAATGTAACTGTATGCTTTTGCATTGGGCCGCTTTTCATCTTTCTTGATGGGTCCACCAGGCCCTAAAAAATGAGATTAAAAAAACAAACAAACAAATTTTGAAATGAAACCAAGCATGTCTCATTTGGTGTTAATATATGCATTATGCTGCTGCATTTCTCTCCCATAACAAAAACTTGTAAGCACAAGACATAGCTCATTTGCTGATGGCAGCACACAAACCTAAACAGCTTGTCTGGAATGTGTATGGAAAATTAAGAGGAGCTGGCATGTTCAGATAATTATTCCACCATTACTAAAACTAATTTTATCCCTATACTATTGCTTGCCATCTTTCTGGAGTTTTTTCTACAAACCCAAATCAGAAAAAGATGGGATGCTATGGAAAATGAAAATAAAAAAATTAAGCAGTAATTTCTAAATATACTTTGACTTGTATTTTATTACAGACAGTATATTTCATGTTTTGTCTGGTCAACTTCATTCCATTTGTTAATATACATCCATTCCTGCATTTCAGGCACATTCCAAAAAAAAAGTTAGGATGGAGAAATTTAAAGTTAATAATGAGGTTAAAACAATTAAATCATGATGTGATTTGAAACAGGTCAACAAGTGGTTTTAATCATGATTTGAAACAAAATCAGGAACTAGCCTAGCGTTTGAGGAGCAAAGATGGGCTGAGGATCTCTAGTTTGTCAACAAATGCATGAGAAAATTATTGAAATGTTTAAAAACAATGTTCATCAAAGACAATTAGGAAGGGATTTGGATATTTCACCATTTATGGTGCATAATATTATTAAATGATTAAAAGAATCTGGAGGAATTTTGATGAATAAAGGGCAAGAGTGCAAGCCTAAGCTGAACACCCGTGATCTCTGATACCTCACATGGCAGTGCATCAAGAACCGTCATTCATCTATAGCTTATATTACCACATGGGCTCAGGATTACTTTGATATAACTTATTCAAGCACTACAATATGGAATTACATCCAAAAATGGCAGTTAAAACTTTACTGTGCAAAAAGGAAGCCTTATGTTAACTATGTCCAGAAGTACAGTCAACTTATCTGGGCTGGAAGGCATCACACAGTGGAAATGTGTATTTTGGTCAGATGAATCAGTATTCCAAGTCTTCTTTGGAAAAAAATAGATGCCATGTTCTTCAGGCCAAAAATGAAGCGGACCATCCAGACTGTTACCAGCAATACTGTAAGTCCAAAAACCAGGGTATGCCATAGTATGACGTTGTGTCAGTACCCTTGGCAAAGGTAACTTACACGTCTGTGATGGCAGCATTAATGCAGAAAAGTACGTTGAGATTTTGGAGCAACATATTCTACCTTCATGATGACATTTCAACAAGACAATGCAAAACCACATTCTGCACACTTTACAAAGGCATGGCTGTGGAAGAAGCGGGTGTCTGTCTCCAATAGAGAGCGTATAGTCATGTGAAAAAATAAGTACATCCCAGAGAAACTGTAGACTTTTCTCAACATATTTAAACAAGCAAACATTTCACCCTTTGGATACAGTGCCTACAGATAAAGGTGATATACTTGAACAAAAGAACATAGAAAATTAGCTCTTTCAATGATTTATTCAACAAAAATATCCATACATGTAAAATTCTTCTGTGGAGAAAGTAAGCACACCCTTGGCTTCAGAAGGGCCCCCTTTAACAGAAATAACTTCTTGTTGGCTTTTTGCATAATTGGCCAGCAGTCTCTGACATCAGCTTGCTGAAATTTTTGACTACTCTTCCATGCATAATTCCTTCAGTTTCAAGATGTTTGAAGGTTTTCTTGCATGTACTGCCCTTTTCAAATCTCCCCACAACATTTCAATGGGGTTCAAATCTGGGCTTTGACTAGGTCATTCCATAACCCTCCATTTCTTCTTTTTGACCCATTCCTTGGTGGATTTGCTAGTGTGTTTAGGATCATTATCCTGTTGAAAGGTCCACCTCTGGTTCAACTGCAACTTTTAAACAGATGGCCTCATATTATCTTCAAGCAGTCTTTGATATGATTCAGAATTCACAGTTGAATCAATGAACGCTTCCCCGGCTTTGAGGCAGCAAAGCAACCCCAAACCATAACATTTCCACCACCGTGCTTCAAAGTTGGTATGAGGTTCTTCTCCTGAAAAGCTGTCTTTGGTCTGTACCACAGATGTGTAACTACTACTGTGACCAAACAGCTCTATCTTTGAGTCGTCTGTCCAGAGCATGTTATTCCAAAAGCCCTGGTCTTTGCCTATATGTTCATTGGCAAACTGTAGTCTTGCTTTAACGTTCCTTTTGGACAGCAAAGGCTTTTTCCTGGCACACCTCCCATGCAGGTCAAATTTGTCCAATCTCTTTCTGATTGTAAATGTATGCACTTTCACACCAACAGTGGCAAGAGTTACCTGCAGGTCCAGTGATGAAATTTTGGGGTTTGACTTCTTTTAGCATCAAATGGTCTGCTCTTGGGTTGAATTTGCTGGGGCAGCCAGTCCTGGACAAATTGGCAGTTGTTTGAAATCTATGCCACTTGTAGATGATTTTCCATACAGTGGAATGATTTATTTTTAATACTTTTTAGAGATCTTTTTAAATCCCTTGCCAAATTCATAGGCATCCACAACTTTTTTTTTCTGCGGTCTTTAGAGAGCTCTTTAGATCTTGGCATGATGACACCACACACTTCAATAGCAAAGAGAACACCAGACCCTAGATGTCACATTTAAATCAGACAAGTTCCACCTGCACCTCCACCTGCAGGAGGTTCTAATCAATGATACCTAATCTTGAACACCTGATTCTAATTTTGTTGACTTGAAATTATGTTAAATATTAGGTTGTACTTATTTTTTCGAGGGTGTCCTTATTTTTTTGACTGATAGTTTTTCACAATTTTATTTAATTTTTTAAATTTTGAAAATGATTACAAAATGTCAATTTTTGTGTCGTTTGTTGGAATATATCACCTTCATCCATAGGCATTGTATCAAAAAGAGTGAAATGTTTGATTTTTTTTAAATATGTTGAGAAGTCTACAATTTCCATGGGATGTAATTATTTTTTCACATGACTGGATGGTGAATTTTGAAATGAAAAATATGACAACAACAACAACCACCCCATTTTGTTGCAGGAAGAATGGGACAAAATAACACCTGAAATGCTTCATCACTTGGTGACTTTAGTCTCTAAACATCTTTTAAGTGTTGTGAGAAGGACTGGCAACATTACAAAGTGATAAATGCTTTACCAATCCAACTTTTTTTGAAATGTGTTGTAAGAATCAAAATTGAAATGAGCGTTCATTTTGAAAAAAAAAATCACAATGTAAAATTCCAAATAATTTGCTGCTGTGTTATTTTGAATGTAATACAGGTCAAAGTTTATTTACAAATCATTGTTTTCTGTTTTAATTTCAATTTCAACATACCATCCCAATGTTTTTTCTGATTTGGGGTTGTACAATACTACCCCTTCTTGTTTTATTTGCTTTTAAGAATGACATTTCTCAAAACCACACTAAAACAGATCTCTCTTTAAGCTTCCACAGTGTGCATAAAAATGTGTATAGCGTGTAACCTAAGAACTAATTCTATCAAAATGGCAGAATGATCTCAAAACATAGCCCATCATGCTGGTGATTCCAAAACCCTATACATTAAGGTTTACTGAAAATAAATTGAAGCCAACTTTCACTTAAAGGCTGCTCATGCACCCAAACACAGGCAAGCATGATAATTATTTTGTGAAAGTACAGAGGATTTTGAGTACAAACCCTACCAGATGATGTTAGAAACAGCAATATTCAATTTCCTGGGTCTGACTCGAAGATACCTTAGTGTAGGTAAATCAGTAAAACTAATTCACTAATAACTAAAGCATTTAAAAATACTGCTTAACTTGCTTCATTTTTTTGCCTCAAATGCAGCAATTTAAAAAAACTTGAAAAGATTGAGAAATTTTGGCAGATATTATACTAAAATAATAATATACATGCCATTTATCAACTTGGGAGAGCTAACACTTCCTCTAAAACATAAAACTAGCCATTGTATTTTCAAACCCTAACACTCCTTTTTCCTTAATCAGTATGCAAGCATGTACAAATTATAAGAAAAGGCCTTATAATAAAAGGCCTTGTTTATCTCTGACCAAGCTAAGGGTATGAAAAACAGAAGTCTCACCAGCCACCTGCTGTCTTCGCCTTCTCTCTTGTATCACAATAGGCGTCTAAACTGATTACATTGTAAACAAGAAAAAGTTAATGAAAAATCTCTTATTAGGGCCAATGCACTTGCTGGTGGGGACAAGACGACCGTAATATACCAATTAATTTTTTGCAAATGAATTATACCAAGCAATATTTATCCCATTTAATAGCAAAGATGTTGAGCAATACTGTGGTGATTCTGGAGTGCTGTCTAATTGAAAAAAAAAAACCACACACACACATCTGCATCGATCCAGTAATAGTTAGTAAAACATGCTCCCATAGTCTGAATATAGTAGAGTTGTTAGGTTCATATGGAGTGACACACACATACACAGTAATAAAATACTGTGGCCATGATGAATTTCATCATCAGTAATGATGTTCTGACAGACCATGATGTTTAGAGTTTCAGCAGTTTTATAATTTTTCATTGATTATAATAGTATGAATGATCTATAAGACTCTGAATAGTCCCAATTAAAATTACCTGTGTGACCTGTTGATCTATTATGATCCTCCACATCTATCCATCCATTATCTGTAACTGCTTGGGCAAATGACCTGAATCTCTTCTTCAATAGATTTGATCAGGCGTCTGCACCTCTCTCGACCTAGACACCTCAACTGCAGCCCTCGTCGTTCACACCTCAAGGACTCTGCCCCCCCACATCCACCTTCTCCTCCCTCCCAACACCTAGCAGCTCACAGCCACCACACACACCAACTAACTCCCACCCCCCACTCGCCACCCACGGATTCATACATCACCCCAAATTCAAACCACCACAGACAATATACATCACACAACACACACCCCACTGTTTAACACATCACCCCAAATTCAAACAACAATGAACAGCACACAGCCCCCCTGCTCAAACCTGTCCCTCACAATACTCCAGGTGAGGAACCAGCTGAGGAAGATGAAGGCGAGGAAGGCTGTAGGTCCAGATGGCATCAGCTCCAGGCTCCTCAGGTCCTGCGCAGATGAGCTGTGCAGGATAGTTGGACATCTGTTCAACCTGAGCTTGAAGCTAGGAAGAGTACCACGGCTATGGAAGACATCCTGCGTGGTACCTGTGCCCAAGACTCCGCACCCCAAAACCTCAACAGCTACAGGCCAGTGGTGCTAACATCACACCTGATGAAGACCCTGGAGTGGCTGGTCCTGGTCCATCTGCGCCCCATGGTGAGCCCGTCCATGGACCCGCTGCAGTTCTCCTACCAGCCAGGCATCAGGGTGGACAACACTGTCATCTTCCTCCTTCACCGAGCTCTGTCTCACCTGGAGAAGCCTGGAAGTTCTGTGAGAATAAGATTTTTTGATTTCTCCAGTGCTTTCAACACCATACAGCCTGCGCTTTTGGGGGACAAGCTGGAGCATGCAGGAGTAGACCACCACCTTACATCGTGGATTGTGGACTACTTCACTGACCACCCACAGTATATGAGGACACAGGACTGTGTGTCAGACATGGTTGTTTGCAGCATGGGGGCCCTGCAGGGAACAGTTCTTCCCCTGTTCCTGTTCACCCTCTACACTGCAGACTTCTCCTATAATTCACCCACCTGTCACCTGCAGAAGCTCTCTGATGACTCTATCACTGGCCTTGTCACAGATGGAGATAACAGGGAGTACAGAGGACTGTTGCAGAACTTTGTGGACTGGTGCCAGTGAAACCACCTCCAGATCAATGTGGGGAAAACTAAGGAGCTGGTGGTGGATTTTCACAGGTGCTCTCACAACCCCCAGCCCCCAACACCAGTGAGCATCCAGGGGAAAGACATTGTGGACTGGTGACATCTTATAAGTACTTGGTTGTTCACCTGAACAACAAACTGGACTGGACTGACAACACCACAGCACCGTACAGGAAAGGTCAGAGCAGGCTGTATCTGCTGTGGAGACTCAAGTTTTTTGGAGTGCAAAGGGCACTTCTGAAGACCTTTTTTGACACTGTGGTGGTGTCAGCCATCTTTAATGGCATGGTTTGCTGGGAGAGCAGCATCTCTGCAGCTGACAGGAAGAGACTGGATAAACTGATCAGGAAGGCCAGCTCTGTGCTGGGATGCCCCCTGGAGCCAGTGGAGGTAGTGGGTGGGAGGAGGAGGATGGCTAAGCTGTCATCTATGAAGGAGAATAACTCCCATCCCCTACAGGACTTACTCACTGGACTGCAGAGCTCCTTCAGTGGAAGGTTGCTCCACCCTAAGTGTGTGAAGGAGAGTTACCTCAGATCATTCCTTCCTGCAACTGTTAGACTGTTCGACCAGCACTGCTCACAGTAGACTCACATCTGCATGTCTTTCAATCGTTGTTGCACTGTTTTATGTTATTTTTTCTGTTTTATCTTTTGCAGTTACAACCACTTGGTATGTGCAATAAGTGTGTTTCATCTACTTCATAATTCCTCAAATGTAGTATTTATCTGAGGTATAATATATTTTTTTTTACTTGTGTGATTTGATATGTCCTCTTCTGCTATTGTCCACTGTGCTGCTGCAAATACGAAATTTTCCCATTGTGGGACAATAAAGGTCATCTTATCTTATCTTATCTTATCTTGTCTTGTCTTGTCTTGTCTTGTCTTATTTCTTCCAGTGAAGTAAATGGAGTACCTATGATCCACTGAGCTGTTTTTATGATGCACTGCAGGGTCTTCTTATCCTCCAAGGTGCAGCCCGAGTACCACACAGTGATGCAGTATGTGATCACCGACTCTATGGTGCACCTGTAAAAGTTCATCAGCAGCTGTTGAGGCAGTTGTGCTTTCCTAAGGGTCCTCAGGAAATGGAGCCTCCAAAGACCTTATTTAGCCAGTGCCAAAGTGTTTGTAGTCCATGACAGGTCCTAGCTGATGTATATGCCAAGAAATCAGAAATTCTGACTACCTCCACATTCACACTCGCCATTGATGCTGATGGAGTGGTGGCCTACATACTTTTGTCTCCTGAAGTCCATGATGAGTTATTTTGTCTTTCTGGAGTTCAAGATGAGGTTGTTGTCTCGACTTCAGCACTCCAGTTTTTGATGCCGCTGATGCTGATGGAGTGGTGGCCTCCATGCTTCTGTCTCCTGAAGTCCATAATGAGTTCTTCTGTCTTTCTGGAGTTCAAGATGTGGTTGTCTTGACTCCAGAACTCCAGGTTCTCGACCACTTCCCTGTAGGCTGACTCGTTATCTGAGATCAGACCTATCCTGGGTTTATCATTGGCAAACTTGATAATGATGTTGGAATCTTGTATGGGTTTGCAGTTGTGTGTGAAGAGGGAGTAGAGAAGGGGGCTGAGCACACAACTCTGTGGTACTCCAGTGTTCAAAGTGATGGAGGTGGAGGTGTGTTTACCCATGCACATAATCTGTGGTCTGCTGGTAAGAAAGTCCAGAATCCAATTGCATAGGTGTGTGTTCAGTCCAAGGTTATT
>JAODVO010000022.1:54068501-54078607 GCA_025400055.1 Notarius lentiginosus
AGGACATGAAAGTGGCAGGTGTGGTAGAGAAGGATGCGGAAGACAGGGAGCAATGGAGACGAAAGATCCGCTGTGGCAATCCCTAATCAGGAGCAGCCAAAAGAAGAAGAACTACTAAGTCCAGATCAGACAAAATTATATCCAAATAATATCATGCCATACAATTATCTAAACAAGAGAATACAGAATACATAAAGAAGAAATGGGAAAAGGAAGTAAAGGTATTGATCACACAAGAGAGCTGGGAGAAAATATGCCAGCTACAATGGGTCTCAACTGGATCAAACACATGGTGGGAGTTCTGCTGGAAAAACATCACAAGATTTTTTGTTACACCCATTCAGAAACATCAAGGCAACGGGGACGCTTATTGGAGGCTTTGCGGGTCTAATGGAGCCAACTACTTCCATATTTTTTGGGCTTGCCAGGCAATAAGACTTTACTGGGAAGAGATCCACAAACATATAAAAAATTTATTTAATGTAAACATTCTGTTTAAATGTGAAACATTGTACTGTATTTGGGCAATTTATTGTTTGAAACATGGACCATCAAAGACAAAAAACTGCTGGCTATACTATTGGCAGCCAGTAAGAAATCCGTCATGAGGAAATGGTTAAAAGTAGAACCACCCACCGTTGATGAATGGATTGAAATTGTCTATGAGATTTATGTTATGGAGAAGATATCTTTTTCCATCCAAGTTGAAAAAGAAAAATTTTATAAGATCTGGACCAAATGTATACATTTGTATTTACATATACCGAGTATGTAAAACCAATCAGATCTGATTTCATTTGACTGTACTTGTGAATCATGTGAACCTGCCCTCTTTTTTATGTGATGTTTTTATTGTCTGAGGTGGCGCGCTCCCTGATTTTGTTCAATTTTGTTATTGAGCCCAACTGGAATAAGTAGGGGTCCATAAAAGAAAATCCCAGAAGAGCAGTATGGACAAAATCACTTGAACTTTCTGCATCCATCCTTATCTATGTCCTTGAATGGCTAAAGCTGTAATTAATGTATGGGATGGAAATCTGCCTTTCCAAATAAAAAAAAAAAAAGAAAGCATCCACAATAACAGTCTATAATATAGGCCACACCAAGCATAATGCCCATCATCACAAGACAAATTACATGTTGATAAAATTGTTCATTTTGTATTTAGTCTGTAGAAACCCATTCCTCTTGCATTCATGAGTCCTGAATGTATAGGAAAGGTTTATTGCTTGTTTTACTTGTAAATGCTAAAAAAAAGTTGTCATAAAAAGACAAAATGTTCGTGATACATAGTGTTAGGCAGACAAAGACGAAAGACTCGATACTCAGACGAAAAACAAAACCCACCCACACTGAAAATGGCAGAGATGGATTCTGAACAGCCCCCTAAAGTAATGGATTGTTTTGGCTGTACTTTGTAATATAACTCTGACTGGTAAGAGAGAGGGGAGAGGAGGAGTAGAGCCTAGTGTTTCCTCACCATACTAATATCTGGGATTTAATTTGAAATAAAGCAGGAAATTGATTCTCGCTCCACAGTGGCACACCACACAGCAGCAATGATTAAACTGTAAGGAACAGAGGAGGCTCTTGTGCTATGACTCGTGGAAGAGAGTCCCTCTGGAGTTTGCAGTGGTGTGCATGAATGATGGTTGAATACAGTGGGACAATTTAGCATTCAACATTTGTGGTATCACAGGTTGAGGCCTATTGCTATGGCAACTTATAAAATGATTCTGATTGTTTAAAGAGGATTACGTTAAGTGACACTGCCATTCTGTGATGATGAATTGGGGATCACAGTTTCATACTGATTTTTAACACAATCAGATATAACAAATCTGTTATGTTGATATCTATTTATGTCAATCTCTTTAGCAAAAAAGCTTCCATTTTAGACCTGTGGAGTACCAGTTTTTAATCACATGTTCTAGCCACATGTAGGCATCAGCATGAAAGTTAAGAAGGTGAAGCTATTCCATTCAGTGTCATCATCATCACTGCTGAACCCAATCCAGGCTTGAGGTGAACCATGTTTTTTTGGTTGACTTGACCAGAATTGCAGCAGTAGGGTGGCCAGTTCCTTTCTGTGCAGTCACACCTATGAGCAATTTAGAGTAGCCAGTTAACCTAACTGCATGTCTTTGGACTGTGGGGAAAACCGGTGTACCCAGAAGAAACCCACGCAGACACAGGGAGAACATGCAAACTCCACACACAAAGGCCCCCCATCAGCCACTGGACTTGAACCCAGAACCTTCTTGTTGTGAGGTGACAATGCTAACAACTGCACCACCATGTCGCCCTCCCATTTAGTGTAGTGAAAAGCTAATATGAGTGTGTGTGCGTGCATGCGTGCGTGCGCATTTTTGAGAGACATGAAGTTTGTGCCTGAGTGCTCCTGTTTCTAGGCTGATAAGAGGAAATGGGTCAGTATTTTTCATTTGAAACACTTGTATACACAGACAGCTGAGCTGCACTTAACAACACATCATGCTGCAATACTCGTATACAAATGCACAGACTCACCCAACTGCCACTGTATTCAGTCAGATTCATTCAGCTTTCACACCTTTGTGGTAACATGAATTCAGCATCACTGTTCATCTGTTGCTCATCTCAGAATGTGATGACTTTTTTGATGAAACAACATTGATTGACCAATATACATATCAGACAGCTGCTAATGAATCTCTCTCCCATCCCACAGCTGCTCTATCAAAACCTTGACTGAATGGTTTATTCTTTGGCAGATAGCTTGCAATTTGTCATGGCTGCTATTGGACCGCATTCTGCTCCCATTTTGTTCTTTGGAATTAGTAATGAGCACATGTGAGTGGCCAGTGCTCCTCCTGGTAATGTCTTCCTTGGCTAAATACTCTCATTTTTTTCAGCCTGTTTCCCTAGAGAGGTCTTCATCGTGAAACATGTCTAAAGTCATTGCTGTTTGTAGTCAGCAGTTTGACAGTAGCTTTTGCCTTAACTACTTAGGGGAATATTGCACCCAAGAGTCACATTTTCATTAAATTTGACAAAGCCAACATACTATCCTTAATCACATTATCACTGCAACCACTTTGAACAGTTAGTGCTGGTAGTGCATTGAAGTTGCTTTTTTCACTGTTATTTATTATCCATAATCTATAATGCTTATCCATCAGGGTCACAGGGGATGCTGGAGTCAATCCCAGCTGATGCTGGGCAGGAGGCAGGGTACACCAATCTATTGCAGGGTGAATACAGACAAACAACATTCACACTCACACCTATGGGCGATTTAGAGTAGCCAGTTCACCTAATCCACATGTCTGGATTTGGACATGTGGGAGGAAACTGGAGCACCTGGAGGAAACTCATGCAGACACGAGGCAAACATGCAAACTCCACACAAGGTTTGAACCCAGAACCTTCTTGTTGTGAGGAAGTAGTGCTAACCACTGCACCATTGTGCCATCCTGTTATTTATTAGACAGACTAAAGAATAAAAAAAAAAAGTTGATTTTTTTTTAATGCTCTGGTTTTTTAAGTTAATCATACTATTTTTGGTTTACATTTTCAATTCTATTCTCCATAGACCTCTTACTAACATTATCAAAAACAAGATTTGCAGGTTTTAAACTATAAAAACTAAACTTGCAAACAGATTACTTGATGTTGTTTACCTACACAGCCACTTTATGTAATTAATTCATGGTTCAGTAATTTTATTTTTCAGTTTCCCCTCTCATGTTTCCATTTCTGCTTTACTATTCTGTAGACGGGGCATCATCCAACCCTTCTGGAAGAGAAGGGGTGACCAGCTTGTGTGTAGCAACCACCGAGGCATCACACTTCTCTCCATTCCTGGCAAACTCTTCACTCACATTCTACTCATCAGAGTACTACCAGCTATCAGAAGCAGATGCCGTCCACAACAAGCCAGCTTCATGCCCAACTGCTCCACCATTGAGATTGGCATCTTTACATCACCTTTGTAGACCTCAAGGCTGCCTTTGATATGGTGGACCATACAGCTTTATGGAGGATTCTGAAGATCCTTGGCGCGCAACCTAAAATCATCACCCTCTTCCAACAGCTGTACAACAATGCTGAGAGTTGCATCCATGTGAATGGTACAGCCTGACTGGTTCTCAATCAACAGCGGAGTACGGCAGTGTTGCGTCACCGCTTCAGACCTCTTCAACTGCATCATCGACTATCTGATGACAAGGGTCTGCGAATGGGTCCCAGGAGTCTCTTTTGGTGAATATACTCTGGTGGACCTTGAATATGTGGATGACGCGTTCCTCCTTGCTGACACACTGGAGCAGCTCAGAGATGCCTTAAGCATGTTTGACGAAGAGGCCAAAAAATTAGGTCTACGTATTAACTGGAACAAGATGGAACTCATGCACATTGGAGATGGCCCTGACCCTCCATCTCTCCATCACAAACACCTCCGTTAACTTTGTGTCAACCTTCAACTGTCTCTGTTCCACTATCACAAACACAGGTGGCCTAAAACTGGAGATTGACAAAAGGCAAGGAATGGCATCAGCAGTTATGCAGTCACTTTGGCAACCACGATGGCAGCTACAATGCCTCTGTACTGTCAGCCCTCCTATATGGAGCAGAGGCTTGGCCATTCAACATCACCTTAGGACCCAAACTCGATGGATTTGACAATAAAGCTCTACAGAGGATCATGGGCATCAGATGGCAGTAGCATGTGTCCAACTCCTTTACAAGAGTGCACCCAGCAGCCCCCTGCTTCCTGCCTAGCGACAGCCCACAGAGTAAGATGGTTTGCCTAGTACTTTGACTCCCTCCTGACCACCCAATATGGGCACTCTTCGACTTTGACCCACACCAGGCAGGCTGGAGACACCCCCGAGGAGCCCCTCACACCCAGTGGCTAGACATTGTGGCCAAGGACCTGGAAGTCTGCAACATCACCCTGCAAGAAGCCCACCAATTGGCAGAGGACCGGCGAAGATGGCGGGACCTGACTTCTCTGGCTATCTCTACGTGCAAGAGGACTAATAATAATTTGACAGCCTCCACCGAAACAGCCTCTGGGACATATTAAGAGTGCATGGGATCCCACAGTACATAGTTGAACTCATTAAGACCTTTTATGCCAACTTCTCTTGTAGAGTGGGAAACTGTAACCATACAATTCAGGTTAAGACAGGGGTCAGACAAGAGTGTGTGATGTCAGTGCTTCTCTTCAACGTTTATATTAATTAGGCTATGCACTGGACAACTGAAGATCAAGCAAGAGGTATATGATGGACCCTCTTCTCAACATTGGAAGACCTTGATTTTGTTGATGACTTGGCTCTGATCTCCCATACTCACAAACATGCAGGAGAAAACATCCCATTTCAGTGACTTTGCATAACAAATTGGCCTGAAGATAAACCAAAAGAAATCAGAATTAATGACACTAAACATCCAAAACCCTTTGCCAATCCAAGTGAATGGAGAAGATCTTTCCACAGCTGATGAGTTTGGCTATCTTGGTAGCACAGTCAGACATAATGGGGGAGCAGGTAATGGCATCAAGAACTGGCTAAATAAGGCTAGGAATGCATTCAAAATGCTCAACAATGTATGGAGGTCCCAGCAATATAGTACCAAGCCTCAAAGTTATACCAAAGCTGTGTCCTCTCCATCCTCCTGTATATCTCAGAATGTTGGAGAA
This sequence comes from Notarius lentiginosus, assembly GCA_025400055.1. Taxonomy (NCBI): domain Eukaryota; kingdom Metazoa; phylum Chordata; class Actinopteri; order Siluriformes; family Ariidae; genus Notarius; species Notarius lentiginosus. The sequence goes on from JAODVO010000022.1 coordinate 54,074,188, forward strand.
TGACAGCAAGCAACATCAACCAGTTGTCAGACTTCCAGACAAAGAACTTGAAAAGAATCCTAAGAATATTTTGGCCCAACTCCATGCAACCAATAACTCCTTACTGAATGCCAACAAGAGAGCATGGACACTATCCTCATGAGAAGGCAGTGGAATTGGATTGGTTATATATTGAGCAGAGAACAAGACAGCATCCCACAAACAGCCCTGCAGTGGACACCAGAAGGAAAAAGGAAAAGAGGGAGACCCCAAACCACCTGGCGCCAAACTGTAGAGGAGGAAATGATCATGGACATGACTTGGGGTACTGTCCAGAAGTTGGCCCAAAACAGACTGGAGTGGAGGACCTTTGTTGCTGCCCTACATGCCAGGAGGCATAATTAAGTATGAACCCCATTTCCAGAAAAATTGGGATATTTTCCAAAATGCAGTAAAAACAAAATATGTGATTTGTTAATTGATTGTTTATTTAACTGACAGACTGACAAAGAAAAGGTTTTCAATAGTTTTACTGACCAACTTAATCGTAATTTGTAAATATAAACAAAGTTAGAATGTGATGCCTGCAACACACCTAAAAAAGTTGGGACCAAGGCATTACTACAATTGTATTACATCACCTTTCCTTTGAATAACACTTTAATTGTATGGGATCTGAGGATACTAATTGTTGCAGTTTTGCAATTGGAATTTTTGTCCATTCTTGCTTGATATAAAACTTCAGTTGCTCAACAGACCATGGTCACTGTTGACTGATTCTCCTCTTCATGATGTGCCATACATTCTCAACAGGAGACAGATCTGGGCTGAAAGTGTGCCAGTCAAGTACAAACAATCTGTGTCATTGTAGCCTGTGCAGAACAAGGCCTGTCATTGTCCTGCTGAAATAAGCATAGACTTCCTGGGAAGAGACATTGCCTTGGTGAATATATCTCTCTAAAATCCCAATATACTGTATGCCTCCGCATCAGTGATATCTTGACACACACCTCACCCATGCCATCAGCACTGATGCACCCCCATACCATCACAGATACTGGCTTTTGCATCATTCTTTGATAACAAACTGGATGGTTATGTTCACCTTTGGCACTGAGAACTTGACGTCCGGTTTTCCTGAAAACAAGCTGAAATGCAGACTCCTCTGACTATTGCACATTTTTCTACCATCTTTCAGTCCATCTGAGATGAGTTCAGGCCTAGAGAAATCAGCAGCGTTTCTGCATAGAATTGATTAATGGTGTCTTCATTGCATTTTATACTTTCAAATTGCATTTCTGGATGTAGTGGCGGATTCTTAAGTGACAGTGGTTTTCCAAAGTACTCTTGAACCCGTGTGGCTATATTTGTCACATTAGTATGTTGGTTTCTCAGGCAGTGCCACCTGAGGGCTTGAAGGTCACACACATTCAACAGTGGTTTCTGACCTTGTCCTTTACACACAGTGGTGTCTCCGAATTCTATGAATCTTTTCACAATATGTACTGTAGATTTTGAAAGACCTAAAATCTTGCACTGAGAAATTTTATTTTTGAATTCATGAACAATCTCTCACAAATTTTGGCACAAAGGAGTGAGCCACAATCCATCTTTGCTTACAAAAACTGAACTTTTGGTACATGCTCCTTTTATACCCAATCATTTTACCAGTTAACCTGCTTATTGTGGAATCTTCCAAAATGGTGTTGCTTGAATATCCTATCAACTTTTCAGTCTTATTTTGCCTCTGTCCCAACTTTTTTTTGAGTGTGTTGCAGGTACTAAATTCAAACTTCATTTATATTTACAAAATATAATGCTTGGTCAGTAAAACTATTGAAAATCTTTTCTTTGTACTTTTGTCAGTTAAATAAAGATGTAGGTGAATTAACAAATCATAGCTTGTTTTTATTGCATTTTGGAAAATATCCCAACTGTTGGGGAAATGAGGTTGGTTAGTAAGTAATTTTCATGAAAATCAACATGTTTCTTTTCTCCAGTCTTATGTTGGCTTCAAATGTGCATATGAATTTAAGTGGATTTAAAATTGGCATGGCATAAATACAAGTACACAAAAATTTAGCCTCCTTCTTAGGTATAACTATAATTGACAGTACCATGCCTGGCTAATCACACTTTACTTCAATGAACTTCACTCTGCCAAACAACACTTGGCACATGCAACTAGAAACTACAGTGCCTGAATTGTAAACTGTGTAATATTTATGCAATAATTCAAAGTTGGATATGATTTAGGAAGCACAGAAATATATGTATTTTTGCAATTTCGAAGAAAAGTAAAAAACACAAAATAAAACTTAGTGCTTCAAAAGAGATCAAAATTTGTCCTAGGCTCACTATCTAGTGTGACACTAGTAGATATGCATCTGCTATGGTTTGTGGGTAAAATAACTCCACACTGAATGGCTTGATTTAATCATTGCTGAGCTGAGATAAAACCAGTCTCAGAACAGCCTTTCACCAATGTCTGACCAGTCAGGAAACAACCCCTGAGAGATGAGATATGACAAAGAAGAGAAAAAATGCAGAAGGAGGAAAAACACATCAGAAATGATTATGTATCCAGTGGGTAGATTTAATATTGATTCCCCCCTCCCCCCATATCTTCACTTCACTCATAAATAGCAGGGTGAGACAGTGTCTCATCTAGAAGCTCCAGCTCCCTGTTTACCAACTGCTCCCTGAACAGCAGGCACAATGTGATCAATCATGCTGTGTCGGTTTCAGCTTCTGCAAAATTCGTACAGAAATGTAAGCAAGGCTCTACTCACTGAGGCAGAGTGCGCTCATCATGTTCCTCAAGGGTGAGGGTGACCTGCTGATGACACTAGGCTGACACAGAACTGTTACTGGTGTGCTGATGTAAAAATTCAGCTTTTGTAACAATTTGCACAAGTAGATTGCCAGAAAACTTAAGAATGGTGAGGTTTCATAATGATCCTTAGAAAGGTTCTTTGTCCTGCCTGGGGCTTTCTCTTTCTATACACACACACACACACACCTTTTACACACACACACACACACACACACCTTTTACACACACACACACACACACACACACACACACACACACACACATGTATATAAATATATATATATAAATATACACATATATATAAATTTTTTTAATTAATATAAAATGAATCCTGCTGTATATATGGAACTTCTATTTAGTGATGCAGTTTCTTCAGTACATTGTTCAAGAGTGTTGGACTTGAATTAATGCTTGTAGATTTTTTATAGTTTCATTTATATGATAGACTGGAAGAAGAATATTGCTTTTGCTTCTTGAAATTTATGATTATGGGAGAAATTGAATTATCTTTGTTGACCTGGGATGCTGAAATGTATGAAATTATCCAAGCCACTTAATTCCATCTCTATGTCCGTGACACAGCAGTAATATTTGTTTTGCCATAATATGGTGATATTGACAGCAAACTTTTTTTTTTTAAATTATATTATTTTCTCCCATTGCTGGAACTATTCAATCTGGGCTTGCATAGAGATATTTATAACAGTTAGTCACATATTTAAACTTATTTTCCATGAGTGTTTCCTGCTGTCCTGTGTTTAGAATGGCAGTGATTTGCAACAATCTGTTTGACCATGTAAATGAAATCAATTGCATGGCTTGAACAAGCGCAGTGACAAACTTGTGGCACTGTGGATGACTGAGGAGGAAGCCAGGAAGTACTATGCATTTCTATGTAATTGATTGCATGTTTTGAAAAACTTAAGAAAGTAGAGTGTTCCACTACCACTTTTGATTTGCTAAATATTTTGCTATCTGACAAATATATATCGAGGTTCTTACATGGTTGCACGAAAATATGAAGTTCATCTTTGAGTGGTGAACATATTCATGAATGAATGAAGCAAATGAGTGAAAATATTTTCTACAGGAGAAGATAAGCTTCATATCTTTGTGCCACCATGTAATGTTCTTTATATTATATGAATGCATTCCCCCTCAAAAAAAAAACACAAGTTAAAAGAATTTTGAACCTGTTCGCCATTTTGACAATGCGTGTCTAGTCAGCAGAAAAACACAGTGACCTCATTGGAGTCAAATATTTGAAATTATTATACATACAGGACACTTTTTTTGATGGAATAAAAACTTGTATTCTATTCCCTTCTAGCAGGTTTCATTCATTTGGTTTGATAGCATGCAGTATTATTAGCATATCGCTTATCTTACGGGCATTATGTCACTTTACCCAATGGAGTACGAGCATTGAATATGGTTTACAATATTGCATGGTTGTCAAGATGATATGATGTCACGAGTCAGAGCTGATGCAAATCCCATCTCATTATCTCTAGCCGCTTTATCCTTATACAGGGTCGCAGGCAAGCTGGAGCCTATCCCAGCTGACTACGGGCGAAAGGCGGGGTACACCCTGGACAAGTCGCC
>JAODVO010000022.1:54435735-54446840 GCA_025400055.1 Notarius lentiginosus
AATAGACAAGACGAGACAGCAGAGCAGAAGCAGGAAAGATTAGGGGAGGGGGAGGCAGAGAAAATGCGACCGCCTTCCATGACAGCATGGCAAGAAAGACCGTGAGAATCTTTCTAATGAGAATGCAAGATGTATTGGGTTATTGGCAGCAGTGTCACAGTCACTGTATCAGTTGGGCAAGGTGAAACTCGACTTCAGTTTCTAGAGGAAACTTATTGTTTTCTGGTCAATCTACATTCCTGTCCTCACCAATGGTCATGGGCTGTGAACAGTGACCAAAAAATAAGGTCCCAAATATGGGAGGCTCCTCCAAGGATTGCTGGGCTTTTTTTCTGTAATAGGGTGAAGAGCTTGGCAACCTGAGATATATTAGAATAAAGCTACTGCTCCTCTAAATTATGAGCCAGGTGAGGTGGATGGAGGTAGGGATAGAGAAAATGGAAAAATTGGGGCTGACCTGTTCGGTCTGATGCCACCATGACCCTCACCAGAGAAGCAGAAGGGCAATGAATGAACGAATGAATGAAATATGAGGACATGTGCATAGCATAGTACAATAACAGTGTCCCTCTATTGACACACCAAGACTTACATTATCTCTCCATTTCTCTCCATTTTCATACTCTCATTGTTTCATGCTCTCATTCTTTTTTTTTTCTTAGTCAATATTTCAGACTTGTTTGTTGTTCTGGGCAGCTGCAAGCTGCATCCCAGGCTGCAAGCTGCAGATTCAGCAGCTTGCAGCCTTCCATGGATCAATCCATTAGCCACTCTGGGGCCCACTGTTCATATACAATCACATAATGTTCATGCCAAGTGTTCATGAAATATTTCCAGGGATGTACAATATAGAATTAGAGGCTTGATGGCACCTTGCTTTTATACTGTCTATCAAAATGTACAGTTTTAGTGTTCATGGGAGGCTGTGTAATCCAATAATATAACATGTATGCTATTCATTTAATTTCTAGAGGCCATTTAAGACAATGTCATAAGATGTATAATATTTTTAAGTGTTTTCTGGGAAATCAGACACACACTAATCACTTTATGTAAATAGATGTTTTTGGATATAATGTATGTCATATAAGTAAAAGAAAATTAAAAAGAGGAAAGAGCACAGATTCTCAATATTCGAAATGCAGTGAATTTTACAAACTATTACTGTTATGTTCTATGCAGATAAATTTAACTTATGGAATATTTTAAAATAATATTCTAGAGCAGCACAGTGGTCTTCCCATGTACATATGAATTTCCTGTGGGTTGTATGGTTTCCTTCTACCTCCCAAAAACATGCTAGTAAGTGGACTGGTAATTCTAGATTGGAATAGAATAAGTCTGTGAATGTGTGTGCAGGGTTCCCTACAATGGACTGGCTTCCCATCCAGTGTGGCTTCCTACCCCATGCCCAGTTTTCTGCATGGGCTCCAGAGCTATTGTGATCCTGACCAGGATAAGGTGGTTACTGAAGATGAATGAATGAAGGCAGTATTCTATGCAAATATTAGACTGTATGCCATCCTGCTTCCAAATGCTGCCTGAGTAGGTAGTATATTTTACATTTCAGACTAGTAGTTAGAAAGTACACACTATTCACTATAGTTTGTGTGAAGTGAAGAGCATCTGTGGTGTTGCCGACATCCTGCAATGCACTGCAGAAAATTAGTTTCCAAATGGTCGCACCTAGCAGCTCCAGAATACCCATAATATAGTTTGTAGGGAACATGGAGTAAGCCACTATTTTCTCTACCTTATTGCCATTATAAGGTCTGAATCCCTATCATGCCACATCCATCCAAGAGAGTGAAAACCGACCATGCTATCTGGGTGAGAGGGCTGGCATTACTCTCCTCCTGTCAATTAGCCACACTAAATCATTGTGGGCATTTGTGAGTTCATGTTGCACCCTAAAAGGTTCAATTAATCCATCTGTAGGAATACTTAAAGGCTTGAAGCAGAACTATAAGAAAGAATTTCTGTTAGAGAAATAGTTCCAAGTAAAACCCTTTTAAAAAGCTAGAACCATTAACAATTAAAAAAAAACATTAAAGGAGCCTTTTCCCTAAAAGCTCTTGTATTACATTATGAGATTTCTCCATAACACTTGGCACTTTTACAACATATTTACTACTTTTATCATGGTTAAGGAAATAGTCTCTAATTAGGCACTAAATGCTCGTGTACATTAGAAACAGTTGGTCATATTATGTACTTTTATGAGAAAATTTTAAGTAGAAACCAAATTAAATAAGACTATGAACACTTGGTAATAATCTTCAGAAGTTTGAAACAGGACAATCCAAGGAGCACTTGAAAGCAGAATGAGGATCAAAATTCCCAAAGAGGTGATAATAAGTCAAGATTAATGTCAGTCACAGAGCGTGAGCTCGAGGGGCTGAGAACTCAGGGACAAACGGACTAGGGGAAGTGAAATATGACCGGAACTACAGCAGACAGCCCAGGGCTGGGACTTAACATAAGCACTGTGTATCACTCTCCATTCACCTAGAGATTAGCCTGAAGTGGGGTTTAACTAATACACCTGTCAGGCCACTTAAAACACACACACACACACACTCATGGTCATCTGCTATAGTGAGTAGCTCCCTTGACATTAAGATTGTGCAGGTGTCACCAACAACTTATGTCACTGTGATATACACACCCTGGAAATCTGCCCAAGCCTTACTATCTGTACACACTATGTTGTCATTTCACTATTGAGGTCAAAGATTGGGTTGTAAAACATTATTTTAAAAAATACTAGAAATTATATATATATATATATATATAAATTTTTTTTTACATTATGCAGAGAAATCAAGCTCACACTATTTTTACTGCTGCTTGTTACACTTAAAGAAGCTACAGGTCTAATTTAGAAATTTCAGGTTGGTCAGTCTTTGCCTTCTGTTCCAATTAATTACATCTTAAATCAAAAAGTAGGCACTGACACTGACCGAAGATCTGAAACTTCCTACAAGGAACCTGATTAAAGCTTCTCCTTCTGTGTGTGCACGGGTATTAGATTTCATCAAAACGTTGAGGTGAACACACAGATGCACATATAAAATCCAAACAATTGGGTAGAAGTCAAGATACTCTGTCAGAATGAACCTGCCCTTTAACAGCTGACTTCAACAGATATGCATGCACACACACACACACACACACACACACTGACAGTAGTACAGAGGTAAATGGTCAGTTTAGGGTTCAGAGCTTATCCTTTGGGCTCTTTGATTGACATCAAGAGATGAAACAGGCCCTTTCTAACAAGCATCTCTTCTTTCTCTATCCACCCATCAACCCAACCTCCTGTTTCTTCCTCTTCCTACTCCTCCTCCTCATCTTACCCTCCCCCTACACCTCTCTGTTTTTCTCTGTCACAGATGCATCCACATGTATTCACAATGTCTCACTCACACACACGCACACATACCTAAAAACAAAGCCCAGACAAGCAACAGCACAAGGATGGCTGTCATTTATGAGATGGCATCAGGGTGCGTAGGAGAAGGGAAGAGAGATGAGAGAGGCTAATGATGCCCTGGGTTGGTAACACTGAATCATCATCCCATGCTGTCTCCCTGTAATGACCACAGAGAGAAAGAGAGACATATGCGAAGCAAGACTTTTTTTATGTTATAAAGTTCTCTCAAAGTATAAGAAAAAAATTCTTTAGTGCTGTTTTGTCATTTATTTTTTGTTTTGTTTTTTTCAGATTCTTTCTTTATGTGTTTATCATTGAAATTCTCCTGGTCTCTTGCTCATCCTCTCTGGAAGTGCAGACATATTCAAGTGTTTTCAGTTTTCCCATGAATGCTGTCACATCTTGTGTAAATTGCCGTGTCCCTCCCCTCAGACAAACTGTCCTCTCTTCTGCAGAAGCAGTCTCGTCTGTAGCAAGTGCAGGTGTGGCACTCAGATGCAGTAGATTGATTTTCATGCAAAGAGAGATAGTGCTTGATGTGCTCTGACAGGACTTCCTCAAGACGTTCACACACATACTCTCACACACACTGGCACATAGAGTGAAAGCCTTTTGACAGAACTTGCCAATCTTTTAGTGGTGAACCCAGTGCAGCAGTGCTGTCACTTCCATCAGTTCCATCATTCTGTTGTCATCCTTCTCTTCTATGCAGCATGTAAATATGGCATGGGTAAAACCCCTAAGTCCCTATTTTTATAAAGCCCTTCTTACAGCTGGGATTCAAGTTTATCAGATTTGCCCATTGCATACATGTTTTTCTGGACATATTTCTGTTATGTAATGTTATCAAAGGACATCTGTCAAGATTATGAGCATTTTGTGGTGTGTGAAGTGTGTCCACATATGCAATCAATAAAAAATACTGACATGGTAGATTCAGATTTGGACTGAATATGCAGAGGTACTCTGATTAATAAAATAACCACACCTTCCATGTAAAACTAGTCCTGTCCAAATAGAGCTTCAGATTCCTCACGTACATGTAAATGATTACAGAGCAGAACAGCACATATTCAAACATATTTTAGGTCAAGATGTATGAAAGGTAGCTGTGACCAAGATGTTTTTCATGTTTTTAGATTTAAAATGAAAATTATTTAATAGTATTTAAAAAGTAAATAACAAACAGCTGGGTATTGTAAACAGTTGCTCATCTACATTCCTCAAAGTCCTTAGGCTACGAGTGCTCATGTAAAAGGTGTCTGTGAAACTACAGTCAAATGTTACTTCTGAGCATGTCATTTTAACACTTAAAATGTCAGGATCTCATCTAAGTACTAGAACTGAAGTAGCAGTCTTTTTGATGTTTGAATTATACAGTTTTCATTGTATATTGATACAAAGGTGTCAGGGTGCAGTCACTTATGGATGCAGGCGCAGAGGAGAGTGGGTAAAGCAAACAGTAGAACCAAATTGGGAACCAGGAAGTGTAGTCAAAACAAACATACAGGGGTCGGTTGATCAGTGAACAGGATATCATATTAGAGACAAAGAAACGGGGTCAGAATGAAATGTAAACGGGTCAAATCACAGGGAATCAGGCGGAAAGTAAATGGCTCGGTATAGTTAGGTGAAGAACATTAAACAATACTTCGCAACTGGAGAGTGTGAATGCTGGTCTTTAAATAGGGGAAGTGATTATGAGAAACAGGTGTAATTAATAGTCAGGTGATAGGGGCGCCAAGACTCCTGGCTGTTGTAGTTCTGAGCAGCCATATTTGAAGGCTGTTTCAAGCTAGAGCTCTCAACGTTGTTACTGACAGAGCCCCCTGAGGGGCTTCCTCTGGAAGCAACTATCTTTCTAGGTTGCCCTCTCCTTCTAGGTGCCGGCTTGTTAGGGTGTAGGCTGTGGAATTCTTGTGTTAGGAGAGGCTCCAGGATGTCCTTAGAGTTCACTCAACTTTGCTCCTCTGGCCTGTAGCCTTCCCAGTCTACCAGGTACTCCAGCTGACCCTGTCTACGCTGAGAGTTCAGGATCTTGTTTACCTGGTAGATGGGTTCGCCTTTGATATCTGGGGAGGGGGGCCCTTGGGTGGGTGTGTTTGTGGCTAAGTGGCCCTGGATAGCAGGTTTCAGACAGGAAACGTGGAACGTGGGTGCTATTCTGCTGTGCAGTGGGAGCTCCAGTTTGTAGGATACTTTGTTAACATGGCGTCGAACCTTGTCTGGACCAATGTACCGAGCTTGTAGTTTCTTGCATACATTGGCTTCTTTGGAGCCCCACACCTGATCACCTGGAGAGTACTCTGGGTTCTTGCTTCTGCATTTATCTGCATATAGTTTATATTTAAAGTTTACAATTTCCAGTCTCTGGTGTACCTCCTCCCATACCTGCTGACTCCTCTTGAACCATGAGTCCACTGCTTCTACCTGGGTGGGTGAGTCATCTCATGGAAACAGGGGGTTGGTAGCTGAGCATGCACTGAAATGGTGTCAATTATGTGGTAGAGTGCTTGAGTGAATTCTGTGCATACTCAGCCCATGGAAGGAATTTTGCCTAAGCCCCCTGATTCCGCATACAAAATATGTGTAAAAAGCAGCCTACCTCCTGATTTGTATGCTCTACCTGGCCATTGGACTGCAGGTGATAACCAGACATGAGACTTACTGAGATATCTAATCATTCCATGAAGCAGGACCACAGTCTTGAGATAAACTGGGGGCCCTGGTCACTCACAATGTCTTCTGGGATGCCAAAATAATGAAACACATGGTTGAAAATTAGTTCGGCAGTTTAAAAAGCAGTGGGTCATCCAGGTAGTGGGATGAGTTTGATTGCCTTTGAGAATCTGTCTATAATGACCATGATGACTGTGTTATGTGGGGATGGTGGTAGGTCAGTGATGAAGTTGATGGTGACGTGTGACCAGGGTCTTTGAGGCACCGGGAGTGGGCATAATTTCCCGACAGGTGCAGCATGAGGTACCCTGGCTTGGGCACAAGCTGAACAAGATGAGACAAAGTGATTGATCTCAAAGATCATATTTTCCAACCAGTACTTGTTACTTATTAACTGCTATGTTCTGTGACTGCTGGGATGACAAGTGGCGAGGGATGTGTATGCCCAGGTGATGAGCTTCCCTCTGAGGTCAGGTGAGAGGTACAAACACCCAGGGGGGCAGTTCTCAGGAGGGGTTGGGGGTTGCAAATGTTTGATCTCTTCATCTAGGTCCCAGGTAATGGCTTGGGTGAAACAGTTGGGTGCTAGGATGGAATCTGGTTCTGAATTAAGGGGTGAGGAGTTGTGTATTTGGGAGAATGTGTCAGCCTTTGTGTTCTTGGTGCCAGGGCGATAAGAGATCGTGAACTGAAAATGTGTAAAGAATAGGGCCCACCTGGCTTATCGAGGCTTGAGGCATTTGGTGGTCTTCAGGTACTCTAGGTTCTTGTGTGTTAGAATTATAAATGGATGTGTGGCACCCTCCAGCCAGTGTCTCCACTCCTCCAGGACCAGCTTGATTGCAAAGAGTTCTTGATTGCCAATGTCATAATTCCTTTCAGTAGGTGTAAGCTTCTTCAAGAAGAATGCTACTGAGTGCAACTTGGGTTTCTCACTGAGTCATTGTGAAAGCACACCTCCTACTCCCATCTCAGGTGCGTCCACTTCCACTACAAAAGGTTTGGTAGGGTCTGGATGTTGTAATATGGGAGCAGAGGTGAAAGCTGCTATAAGCTGTTGGAAAGCCTATTCAGCTGTTGGGTTCCACTGGAGGCATCGTGGCCCATTCTTTAATAATGAGGTAAGAGGGGCAGCTATGGTACCAAAACTTCTGATGAAATGCCGATAGAAGTTTGAAAAACCTAAGAAAAGTTGCAATGCTTTCACTATAATGGGAGTAGGCTATGAAGTGACTGCAGAGACCTTAGACTGATCCATGCTGACCCCTTCAGCACTAATGATATATCCAAGAAATGAGATCTGATGAACATGAAATTCACATTTCTCTGACTTCAAATAAAGATGATTTTCAAGGAGGCAGGAGAGTACAGACTTGACGTGCTTATAGCGACTTTCTTTGTCGGAGGAATAGATCAATATGTCATCGATGTAAGCAATCACAAATCTTCCCAACATATCCCTTAGGATGTCGTAAATTAAGCACTGGAAGACACTGGGTGCCAAAGGAAGGTCATATAGCAACACCAAATACTCAAAGTGGCCGGCAGTAGTGCCAAAGGCCGTTTTCCACTTGTCCCCCTCTCAGATTCGTACCAGATTATATGCACTGCGTACTGTAGATCTAATTTTGAGAATAAATGAGCTGACCGTAGTTGTTCTAGTGCAGATGGCACCAGCGGGAGCAGGTAGGGGTATTTCACTGTCATCTGGTTGAGACCCCTATAATTGATACATGGCCAAAGACCTCCTCCCTTCTTTTCGATGAAAAAGAAGCTGGTGGATACTGGTGAGGTGGATGGTCTGATATACCCCTACTTCAGGGCCTCTTGTACTGTATATATTTCTCCATAGCTGACTGTTCCAATAACAATAGTGAATAGATATGGTTGTGTGGAGGGGTTGTGCCGGGGAAGAGGTCAATGGTATAATCATACAGACAGTGAGGAGGTAGGCCACATGCCTTACCCTTACTGAACACCTCCTTCAGGTCCAAGTAGCATGCAGGGACATTGTCGAGGGTATCAGGCTGTGGACTTTCTATGGCGGTAGATGAGACAGCTAACTGAGGATGGAGTAGACATTTCTGAAAGCATACAGGTGACCATTGTAGAATATCTTTACAAGAGATCAAGGGGTCATGGAGCTGAAGCCAGGAATAACCAAGAATGATGTCATGCTGTGCTGTTTGAGTGATGAATATTTCCAAATGGAGAGCCCCCACCTGAATCTGTAGAGGAGAGGTACGGGTGGTAAGTCCATTCCCTATGGGGCCTCCATTAATGGTTTTAATACTGAATGGTCTTTGCAATGTGTCTGTGGATAAGTTGAATCTCTGGACAATTGCAACATCAATGATCCCCCTTTGCCCCTGAGTCTATACATGCAGAGAGGACATGGGTCAAGTCTGGCAGTTTCAAAAGCACAGGTAGTTTAAAGGATTTTGTTTGATGATGAAACAGGGATCTCACTGGGCTGGGTGATGGGTTAACTGAACGAGCAGGAACATCCCGAGATGGGTGAACAGGATATTTGACAATGAGATGATTGGACTCACCACAGTAGAAGCATAAACCCTCTCGCCTTCTTCTCTCTTGCTCAGATTGCCTTAGCTCAGCCTGAGACACCTCCATGGGTGTGGGATCATTAGTGGCTGGAGCCAGAATTGCTGCGGGTTGTAAAGAGGGTCTATTTGTGATGAGGTGATCTCGGCAAATGGCCAGATCGATGAGTGCATTGAGGGATAGATGTTAGTCCCGACAGGCCAATTCACTCAATACCTCCAGACATAACCCTTGGCGAAATGTGGCTTTTAGAGCAGGTTCATTCCAGCCACTACCAGCAACTAAGGTTTGAAAGTCCAGAGCATATTCAGCGACTCTTCTATTGCCCTGTTAAATGGATAGGAGACTCTCTCCAACCTCAACTCCTTCTGGTTCGTGGTCAAACACTCGTTTGAACAAATCCAGGAAACAATCGTAGAAAGTGATGTGTTGTCCACTGTGCTTCCATACAGCGCCAGCCCATTTTAAAGCCTTGCCAGTGAGTAGCGTGAGAAAGTTGGCAATCTTCTGCTCATCAGAAACTCAGATGAGTGATGAGAAGTATAGGGAGCATTGTAGAAGAAATCACTTACAGTTAGATGTCTCTCCTGAGAACTTTTCTGGTAGCGGAACGAGCTGTGTGGCACTGGCAGAGGGTGCGGGCCATGTTAGGAGGGCCTGCGACATAACAGCAGCGAGCTGCGTCACCCGAGTGTTAAGGTCGCTGAGCAACTGCTGATGTTCACCTTACAAATACCCTTGTGCATTGAGTGCAGTCTGCTTTGCCTCCTCTGCTGCATCCATCGGTGGTGAAGTATCCTGTCAGGGTGCAGGCACTTACGGATGCAGGCGCAGGGGAGAGCGGGTGAAGCAAACAGTAGACTGAGCCAAATTAGGAACCAGGACGCGTAGTCAAAACAAACATGCAGGGGTCGGTCGATCAGTGAATAGGATATCGTAGTGGAGACAAAGAAATGGGGTCCGAATGAAACGTAAACACGGGTTGAAGCACAGGGAATCAGACGGAAAGTAAACGGTTCGGTATAGTTAGGTGGAGAATGCTAAATGATACCTCGCAACTGGAGAGTGTGAATGTTGGGCTTTAAATAGGGGAAGTGATTACGAGAAACAGGTGCAATTAATAGTCAGGTGACAGGGGGTGCTGAGACTCCTGGTTGTTGTAGTTCTGAGCAGCCATGTTTGAAGGCTGTTTCAAGCTGGAGCGCTTGACGCCATTACTGACACTTACAATTAAAAACAGTTTGTTTTTATTGCATTTATTTAATTCCTGGGCTCCCATCTCTAATAGGGAATAATGTTGCATTCCATTAATACATTTTACAATAAATTATTAGATTCTAATAGAATAGATGAGGCAAAATAATTGGGGATATTTTTTAATGGGCCTCGACTCACTATAAGCATGAATAGGTGGGCCTTAAAGTAGGAAAAGTTGAGAACCTGTGCTCTATAGTGCGTGCTGGAGGGGACGAGTTGGAAAAGGTTGTGAGCAGGGGAGTCCTTAATGATTTTCTCTGCCCGCTTCCTGGTTCGTGAAATGTACATCTCCTGGAGGCTATTTCGTAGAAAACACAATAAAAATATAACTAAACCTTTTATTATGCAATATTTGCAGAATCATTCTCATTTTATTGGATACCAAATAGCATTTTTGACAAGCTTTCACATTATTTGAGCTGCTAAGTCACAGTTCTGCAAAACTCGCTCATTATTATGTTCTAATTAAGTTATTATTACATATATACAAAGTTATAATTTCTAAAAACATTCTCATTATCCATCAAGGAAATTATTATGAATTATCATGAAATAAGTCAAATTTATCCTAAAACTTTCTCTTTACTGAGATAATAGGTCAAAGGGAAAGAAAAAACACTAAAGGATATTGTTATAGGAAAACAGTCAGTGATGGAATGGTGTGATTTTAATGAATGACACATGATTTTTATCCATTTATTGCAACATGTAATACTGTCTAAGGTCTGTGAGACAGTTTAGTCTAGAGTTTCTGTTATGACTTATGTTATAACAGCTATAAACAGTTGTTCCCATAGCAGTCTTTCTTCTCTCTCTTGAAGTTAAAGGGGCCAGGTCACCTTTCCCAGAATCCAATTATCTTTAAAATTTCAGTATTATGAAGCCAACTGTATACTTTGCCAACTCTACCGATTCACACAGTAGTCTATTGATTTTGACAGGTGAATACCACCTACCGCTTTTAGTTCTAAACTAG
Source organism: Notarius lentiginosus (assembly GCA_025400055.1). Classification (NCBI taxonomy): domain Eukaryota; kingdom Metazoa; phylum Chordata; class Actinopteri; order Siluriformes; family Ariidae; genus Notarius; species Notarius lentiginosus. The sequence continues at coordinate 54,446,646 of JAODVO010000022.1, forward strand.
AAAAGCACTTGGAGAGCGCAGACCTCCGCCAAGAATCCTTTAAAAACATCCGGAATCCAGAAGGTGATCCGGATCACCGCCAAAATGTAATGGATTGTTACTTGTGCCCAGTCACATGTCTGGAAAAAATTTCAGAGCAATCCGTTCATAACTTTTTCCGTAATGTTGCTAACAGACAAACCAACCAACAAACAA
>JAODVO010000022.1:54564777-54576801 GCA_025400055.1 Notarius lentiginosus
CTGGGATAGGCTGCAGCTTGCCTGCGACCCTGTAGAACAGGATAAAGTGGCTAGAGATAATGAGATGAGATGAGATATACAGATATAAACTGGAACAACTATTTTACTGTCAAGTCCTTTTTCTTCTACCTTATGTTTGGAATAACACATTTTTAGTCACATTAACTGTGAAAACACAGAGGTCCCTCAGAAGTCTGAGGTAATTCTGAGGAAACTGCATATAAAGGAGAATTTGACTGACAAGTAGCCCCATGCAGTTAGTAATTCTCACCTGGGAAAATATAAACTGTACTGCTACAAAGCTTGGTATGTGAACATGGTGTGTATTATACAGTGTAGTATCGAAGTATGGCATTTGTAGCACAGCGTTTGTGTAACTGTATGTGTATGCTTGTGTGTGTGAAGACAAAGAAAAAGAGAAGGCATCATTTCTGCCTTGCATCCCACAGCGTTCTTTGGAAAAAGCAGCACTCAGGTGGTGGCGTGTGCTCTGTAGAGAGAATGATGAGACTGATCAATGTAAATAGCTACTGGTCAATAATCACACTCCACATCCAATGGCAGCATGGCACACTAATTCATTCTCTTCCTCCAATGAGCTCTAATAATGAGGCATGGCATTCGGAGAGCGGAAGATGCAGAAGCGGGAGCCGAGTCAATACACGCATTCAACAAATGATGCACACTCCCACTCCATCTCTCCCACCGCTAACTGTGTAATTGTTTCGCCTTTAATAGCAGCATAATGAGCAAATGCGCAACCATTTATTTGTTCTTTGTGTATTTCTAATGCGATTCACTCTGGTGTTGTAGCCTAGTCTCTATCCTACATTCCACTCCTCATTTCTTTTCATCTCTTTCTTTCTCTGTTGTGCGCCAACTCTGTTTCTTTGTCTCTTCTTCCCTCGTTGAACACACCTGGATGCCTGCAGGTGTAAGCCTCAGCATAAATAATGCACAAAGAGTGTTAGGGTACCAGATATCCTTTCCTTTCTTCTTCTCTCTACTCCCTCTATGTCTCCCTCCCTCTCTCCTTCACCCTTCCTGTTTCAGTATGCATGTTCCCCACTTCCTTGCTGCATGTGCTCTCCTCTCAAATGAAGCCACAATTCTCTCACATTCTAGTAAGGATGTCGGTTTGCATATGCGTGTGTATTTTTTTTTTAGAATACTTGTCATGAGGAAAACGTATGCTGGCTCATACTCACCAGCCATTTCGCCAATCCCCTTTTTTTTCTTCTCTGTCCTCAGTGAGCTTCATGGACTGTGGGAGAGGTTCCACTCTGCGCTTTGAGAGTGGTTACCCGGCAGACTTTCGGATAGGAGAAGATGGCACGGTGTATGCCACACGAACTATGCGAGTATCAGACAGGAAGGGATGGAGCCTAGAGATCACTGCAAAAGATATGGAGACACATGAGGTGTGGCTAACTCATGTCACCTTCGCACTACACGACATGCCAAAACAGGTATATCTAAATTTACTTTGCCATTTTCACTACTGTCTCAGTCATAAGAAAGCCTTGTTGCACCATATTTTTAACCATTTAAAAAGCACCAGCTGCCCTTAACATTGTGTCAATGTTTTGTGATAAATGGATTAATACACATGGCCCAGTAAAATCTCATAAATCTATTGGTTATGAAGTCTGGATTCAATACCCCCATCCTTAAAAAAGAGAAACATCTAGTTTGAGCTAAAATTTCCTATCTAGTATTAACCTTATAGATGGTAAACTGATATTTGTTGCACAAAAAAGGCTGTTGACTGGGTAAAAGTAAGGCTTCTGCTATTGTTTTGCTTTAACTTTTAAAACAGGGAAAATCTCATTATGTGTGTGTGTATATATATATATGAGTATTTCAGCTATGAAATGATGCAGGTGCAGTGTGGAAACCAAAGTAACGTCACATGATGCTGTATGTTAAATCCTTTGTATCTCTATTAAAACATTTCTTGTTAAATACATGTCTAAATTGGATCAACATTTGTAGCTTTTCCCCCCCAAGTATAAAAGTTACCTTAAAATATGTTCAGCATGATATGTAAGTTTTAATTCATCTGGAAAGTTTAAATAGCTAATAAGTTGTATTCACATTCATGTAATGTTGTGTTTCATTTACAATGTCCACAATGTTACAACATCCATAATGATCTTCATTGATGCTCAGTCTACAGTAAAGCATTACCAGTGTCCTAGCACCCTCAGAATAGTGCTCTAATTAAGTCTTAACTGTGCTAAATTGTGGTCGAGACAGTGGAGGGGGATATGGTAGAGGAGATCTGCTCCCTCAGCTAGAGATCAACAGCATCACTTACTCTCTCAGGGCCATCATGTGCTTAGAGAGTGAGAAGAATGCTGCTGCACACATACACAGGCAAAAGAGAGATGAGGAAAGGATAGAGGTGGCAGTAAGAGAGAGAGAGAGAGAGAGCAAGCCTAATGGCAGGTGTTTGGCGGAGATGTTCAGAAAATGAGCTGGGACAGGAGTGAAGGTGGGTAGAAACAGATAACAGTAAGAAAGAGCAAGTGGTTGTCGGGAAAGACGGATTGAAAGAGGGGAAGAAGGATACAGGAGAGATAATAAGTGAGAGAGCAAGCAAAAATAGAGTGCATGTGTTCATAGAGAGAGAGTGAGAGAAAGAAAAAGCTGTATGAGCCTGTTGTTGATCTTCATGTTGTTGCTGTTGATATTAATGTTGTTCCACTCTTTGTAATTGTAATGGCCTGGCTCATCACCCGAGTCATATCTACACCAGCCAGAGACTGGAGACAGAGAGAGAGAGACAGAGAGTCTGCCTTTCTGCCAGCACTCTTCTGCCTACGCTCTGCACTGCCATTACCATCAATATTTAACCAGAGAGAGAGATGGTGTCAAGAGGGACTTACATTCAAAACTGAATAGAAATAAAATGCACAGGAACATACACACACACACATGCACACACACATATTTTTTCTTACTATCCTAGTGATCTTTCATTGACATAGTAATTCGTGCTAAATTTAACCACAGTAACAAACCTTTAAGCTTTATGTTTTTTTTTTTAAATAAAAGCTGATATTTTCCTTGTGAAAACCAGCCAGAGGGTCCTACAAGGTCAAGACGATCAGATAGTCCTACCCTTATGGGAACTTTTGGTCCTCACCAAGCTATCTAAACATGCACACCCTATCTCTCTCTTTGCAACTGTTTTTGTTCCATGACATGGTTTATAACTGAAATGCCTGCACACTAATCCTAACCTAAAAGCCCACTTCATCGAGACAAGCCGAATGAACCCACAAGGTTATATGAGTATTCCTATCATCATGGGGACATATGGGCTCATAATGATAGGAATACTTGACAACAAATACATTCCCTTGCACACAGATTTAGTGCCAGAGTAACCTTAAGCACGCTGTGTGTGTGCCTGTGTTCCTACCTTAATAATCACTTAGTGCCTAGAGGGCTTTCTATTCTGCCGCCCTCTGAAACCTGACTGCAATTGTACTGTTCTTGTCAAACATGCACTTTGTTGTGTCTGGGGCTGAATCACATGCTCACACACATGTGTGCGCACACACACAGATAATGGAAACCCTGTACTGTAAGCTGTACAGAATGAATGCATTACATAATGTTAATCTGGTTCAAGAGTGTGAGCTCTTAAACAATATAAATAAGAGTTCTGATGTAAATATTGTAAATAACAATATGCAAACTCCTTCAAGCTTTGTTCGTATTCTTTGGGATACGGTAGTTTCAATTTGTGTTGTTTACCTGTTTAGTTATTTATGATTTACTTATTGTAACGTTATATTATATTATCAGTTGCCATTTATTTTATGTATGCAGTATGTTTCATGTTATGACTTCATATTTTTATTTACTATTGTATATTTTCTTATTTCTTACTGGTTGCCCCCCAGGGTTCATTGAAAAACACCTAAAGATGATATGTACCCCCTGGTAAAATAAATAGACTGAAACTGAAACTCTGTGAAAGGTTCCTGTTGCAAAAGTGTCACCTGTACAAACACTTACACACTTATACACGCGTATACTCATACAGATGCATTCTCACATCGACACATATACTCGTATACACATGCAGCTTGTAGGTATGTGCACATACGCTTTAAGTTTTTATGTTAGTAGCCTGACTCAGTGGTATTTATGACCACATTAAAGAGAGTAGAATTAATGCTGTAAATATTTAGGTCCCCAGGCAGGAGAGAATGCCCTGCAGTAAGTGTTTGTGTGGTGGAAAATAAGAGACAGAGAACAGAGTACAGAGAAAAGACAGTGCAGTACCCAGGGGTGTGTATGAAGATCTAACCGAGTTGTTCGTATTCGCAGGTGCCTGAGATCGTGTTTCCATGGCGCAGCGTTGTTGTCGGGGGTGACAGGAGCGTGAGCCGCGTGAAGAGAGACTGGGTCATTCCTCCTATCAATGTACCTGAAAACTCCCGAGGGCAATTCCCAGAGGAGCTTGTCAAAGTCAGTGCATGCACGCGTGCACACACACACACACAAAACACATGCACAGAAACACCGAAGCATGCACATAAATCCCTACAGAAACAGTAGAATTCTTTATGAATTGGTTTTAGTATTTATTGCCATCTATGAGCCATGGTTTATTTCTTTCTATTATTAACATATGGATTTCTAAACTGCTGAGCTGCACAGCATTTTAACTTTGTTAATTGTCATCTCTTAATGTCTAACACCTGATATTGTCTCAATTAGCTTGGTCCTTTATGAATCAAGATTATTTTCTAATATATGGCTATGCAAAGTTGAATAACTGTTGTTGTGTGTGTGGGGGGGGTCTGTTGGTTGTTCTTTTTACTTTTTTAGTTACTTTTTTTTTAACTTTGTGTTCAAATAATTAGCAATCAATCAGAAAGTAGGTTAAAATTACTATTAATACTACTACTACTACTACTAAATAATAATAATAAAATTTAAATATTGTTGCCTGGTGCCATTGCGGCGATGGTGCAGGCAGTGTGAAACATACCTTTGTGCACCTTTCAGTTGGACTGTGAGCAGATAGGCCATCTGAGTTACATCCCACTTTTGGAGACGTTTTTTTCTGTTTGTTTTTGTAACTATAAAGTGACCTTGGGTGTGAGAAAGGCACTATATAAATCAAACTTATTATGATTTATTATTCTTATTATACACTATAGAGTCAAAAGTACAGTCCTGTGCAAATCTTAGGCACCCTATTTTTTCATACAAACTTTGTTATAGATTTCTATTTTATGACTTCTACATTATCAAGTCAGTACAAAAAAATAATAGACTTCCAAATGTTTGTTTTCCAGCACAAAAAAAAGTTTGTATTTGAGCAGCATATTATATAAGAGACAACTTTCCATATTGTATGTCTTTTCTACACTGAAGCGTTACACTTTCCTTTCACTGAAACTAAGCAGCCCAAACATGGTCCAGAATGACAGTGTCCCTGTGCACAAAGCGAGATCCATGAAGACTTGGCTGGCCAAGTTTGGAGTATACGCAAGTGTACTGCACAGAGCCCTGACCTCAACCCCACTGAACATATTTGGGATGAACTGGAACACCAACTGCACCCCAGGCCACCTCACCCAACATCAAAGCCTGAGCTCACTAATGCTCTTGTGGCTGAATGATCACAAATCCCCACAGCCACACTCCAAAATGTAGTGGAAAGCCTTCTCAGAAGACTGGAGGTTATAATAATAGTAAAGCAGAAACAGCTCCATGTTAATGGCCATGGTTTTATAATAGGATGTTTACAATGTATATATGGGTGTGATGGTCAGATGTTCACATGCATAGTATATTATCTATTGATCATTATCACAATATTGACTTTTGTAATACTGATATACTATACATTGCTCTGTAATATATGAGACTGAGTTAAATAAAACCCTTAAAAGTGTCATAAATTAGAATTTAATATAATTTTTAGAGGAATCAGGACACTCAAAGTACTAGAACACTTGCACTGAATGAAATGTTGAAAAATGATATACTTCCGTGATACATATTTGCAGTAAGGAATGTAAAAAAAAAAACAGCATCCACATATCAATAAACCTTCTACACTACCATACTACAGTGATTGTATTGACCATAATCTGACTGGTCACATAGGTTCCTTGGCAAAATATCCTTTTAAAATGAATGCAGATTTAATGCAGTTAAATCAATTTTTAATTACGACACATCACAGGTTCATAAATTTGTTTTAGTGTATTGCAAGGCATATCACTATCACAGTGTGTTACAAAATAATAGAAATTCTTTGCTGTGAAAAAATTACACTCAAGTATTTCATTAACAAGGATTTCAAAGTTCTGTCCTTTTCATTTTTTTTTTAAATATATTTTATGTTATGGAATTTATGGAAAAATGTTGTGTTTTCCTGCAGGTGTTAAGTTTCAACAATACTATCTATTATTTTCAGAAAACACACAAACACTACAATAATAATAATAATAATAATAATATTATTATTATTATTATTATTATTATTATTATTATTATGCAGTACTAATGCAGTCATATACAATAATGATTCTACATATAAAAATCTACTACAAAAAATAGTAACAGATACAAGAAATGTGTGTTTTTCAGATCCGTTCAGACAGAGATAAGATTAACACACTGCGCTACAGTGTGACAGGACCAGGAGCTGATCAGAATCCTACTGGCCTCTTCATCATCGACCCTATCACGGGACAGCTGTCCGTCACTAAGCCTCTAGACCGAGAACAAATCTCCAACTTCCATGTAAGTGTGTGTGTGTGAGGACAATTTTGTCTGGTCTGCAGCTTGTGGCAAAAGATTTATATTTGGTTGCTGTGATTAAGGTTAGGGCCATGTTTGTGTACAGTTCTGTGAGGAGCATTCATCTCTTGTCGAGGGCATGCAACTCCCTGTCTGTGTGTTATGTGTGTGTCCTCCTCACACAATCCTGCATTCCACTGAGGAGACACTAATACTCCCATTAAACTGCTTATCTGGGTTACCATGACAATCTGAGAATGAAACTTTTGACCTCTGTTTAATCCACTCTTAGAGAAAAAAGAGGAGTCGGCAGATATTTTAGCTTAGAAAGAAGCGCTTATCCAAACACACACACATACACGCCATATCCTAATGAGGACTGTACACTGTCCCCTACTTTACGAGCAATAAGCTCCACCTACCTTTATCGCTAACATTCATCTTTCACTATGTGCTATGTTGAGTATACTACAGAGAGCACAATAATGGGCAGGGGTAAAGGAGGTACTTACAACATTAACAGGTATACCTTGGCTTTCATGGTGTTTGAACAGGTCATGTTTACATTTTTAGATGAGGTTGTCCAGTATCCATCCTGACAAGCACATTTTAAAGCTAAAAGAAATTACGAAGCATTATTGCACTTGAGCCTTTCTTGTGTAGTGTACATTGGATGTACTGTATACTGGATTTATAGTGTCATATGGCTAAGAACAGTTAACAATCCACTGAGAAATTGGACACTACAAAATGGCTACACTTCAAATAGCACACTACGGGATGGTAGAAAGGGAACCTACTCAGACACGATAATTATCTTTTGTTCACTGGCTCCAGCTGCTGATCAGAGCAAACATGAGGGCAGGAACATTTGTAATTGGTTAAGTGCTGTGCCTAATGAAAATGGACAGTAAGCAGGGCTTGCCACATCATCAGTTAAATAAATAGTCTGGTTATAGCACTGTTTTTGGAAATTAACTGAAGCCAGTTAGCTTTAATGTTTAATGAAACGTATTAATTCATCTGCAAATTTTTATTTAATGTGTTTAATTTAATGTGCAATTCCTCTTATGTGACATAAAACTTAGATAATAAAGAGAATTTGTGAATACTTTTTTCACATCAGTGTAGCATAATAATTGTCAAGGCTATTTATTTATCAGTTTATTTTCACCGCTACTGTATATTATATTATATTATATTATATTATATTATATTATATTATATTATATTATATTATATTATATTATATTATATTAGATATGAGCTATTGTTTCATAATCTAAGCACAGAGTGGTGCTTTTGGCTCATATTGTTGCTGATTGTACTGGATATGAAGTGCAGTCTACATGATGTGCTGGTCATGGTTTGTGCAGGGGCTTCCTGTTCTCATTCTTTGAGTCGTCATATAGCCATATTACTCTGCTTGGTAGGAAGCTTGACATATTTGAGTTAACAGTGTGTTTGTGTGTTGCTCCAGCTGCGTGCTCATGCTGTGGACATTAATGGCAATCAGATGGAAAATCCCATTGATATTGTCATCAATGTTATCGACATGAATGACAACAGACCGGAGTTTTCTCATCAAATCTGGAATGGGACAGTGGACGAGGTTGCCAAGCCAGGTACTTAGACATGTACATGCACCCACTTTTCTACACAGCTGACATTCTAATCCTCACTTACATCATGAACAAGTTTGTTGCACCTGCTAGCTATTGGCCTGACAGATGGCCGTTGTTGTATGAAATCCAAACCAGATCACTGTTTTTCTCCATCTCATGCAGGCACATTTGTGATGACAGTCACAGCACAAGATAAGGATGACCCCAACGCAGCCAATGGCATGCTGAGATACAAGATCCTCTCCCAGAGTCCTGACACTCCCTCCACCAACATGTTCACCATCAATAACAAGACAGGCAAAATCATCACTGTTGCCGCAGGCCTCGACAGAGAGGTGGGTGAGCGTCTGTGTGTGTGTGTGTGTGTGTGTGTGTGTGTGTGTGTGTGTGTGTGTAGAAAGGCTTTTTCCAGTGTCAACTTCTTGTGATACCGCCCTTCAACATCTTTATACACATTTTTGTCACTGTATGTGCGTGTGTGTGTGTGGTGAGTAGAAAGTGTCCCAGTACACTCTGATCATCCAGGCCACTGATATGGAGGGAAATCCGACATATGGCCTGTCCAACACTGCTACTGCTATCATACGCCTGCTTGACGTCAATGACAACGCACCAGAGTTCACCAGAGACACAGTGAGTTCATTGTACATGTGCACTTACTTATAAACAAAGTGAGAAAGCCACAAATGAGCCACAAGTATTTCTATTCATTCAGAAATACACAAGAAATCTTTGTCTTTGTTCCAGTTAGAAATCAGTTGAAATATGAAAAAAAATCCTGAAAATTGTACATAAAATTTTAACTTTTCTTTTTATTGTACTCTCTGATGTGGAAAGTCGGTGCTAGGATCTTAGTATGAGTGGAAGCTACACCACACACAATTTCAGCATCACAGGCTCTGATATGTTCCCAAGGTCAAAACCTAGGACAGTATTGACCTTGTTAAACAGAATTTGCCTGAACGCACATATTCCCATTTGCTGTGAAAACTTGAAGGAGCACCTTTCTCACAACTTTCAAATATCATAGATACTGCTGAATCACAGTATTAGGGGATAATGATGTATCATTTGATTTCCTAAATGTGTCCATCTTATTCTGGTAAAGCAGAGGTCAGCAATACTTACTGTATGTTTAGGGAAATGCCATCATACTAGGAAGTTAATACTGGCAGTTGTTGCAGTGAGTAGGAAGGGAGGATTTCTGGCAATGGTTTTTAGTTCACAGTAAAAGATATTTTCCTTCAGAATCTTAATAACACAATGTGTAGAAGATATTAGTGTACTCAGTGGAGAGGTAAAGTATACCCAAATGATTGTGTTAACAGTAGTGAATTTCCTGTGAAGAAAATCTGTAACATTTACATTTATTCATATAAAAACACAGTTGTTTGCACAGTGTGAGAACACAGTGACTTACTTCCATCGTAATTCACCATCCTATTAATGATGAGTATCTCTCTCTCTTTCTCTCTCTCTCTCTCTCACTCCCCCACTCTTTATTCTTACCTTAGTTCTACGGAGAGGTGCCTGAGAACCGTGTGAATGTGATTGTGTCTAATCTGACAGTGACCGATAAAGACAAGCCAAGCACACCAGCCTGGAATGCGGTGTATCGCATCACATCCGGAGACCCGACTGGACGCTTCTCCATCCCCACTGACCCAACCACCAATGAGGGCCTTGTCACTGTGGTTAAGGTTAGTTATACACAATTTGTTTGGCATTGTCTAAAGTGATTTCACACATGCACTGTCAAACACAGATCGACAACAGTTCCCATAGAAACAAAGCCAGTCAACAGCCTCTTCATCAGGGATAAACATTTATAAGTGGTTTAATCACAGAAGGAGCTAATCATTAATTATTCGTCCTCTCTGGATATTTATTGACACTAATATCCTCTTATTTTAAAGAGCATTCAGTCTATTTTATACCACTGCATAACTAGTTTTGTGTTTGTTTTCTGTGTGTGTGTGTGCGTGCGTACGTGCATGTTTTTCTCAGCCCATAGACTATGAGATAAACCGTTCATATTTGTTAACCGTGGTAGCCGAGAATGAAGTGCCACTAGCGGGAGGGATCCACCGCACCCGCCAATCAACAGCCACCATTTCCATACGCATCATCGACGTGAATGAGAGTCCCAACTTTGAACCCAACCCCAAACAGATCAAATTGGATGAGGGACTTCCTGCAGGATCAATGCTCACCACATTTATAGCTCATGACCCTGACAGGCACATGCAGCAGACTATCAGGTAGATGTGCACACACATGCATACACAATCACTTGTGAAAAAAAATTACATAAATAACTGCAGAATGATAGACAGAAAAGTACAGAATACAGAAGAGTGTCAGGCGGGCATAGAAACAATATTTTCCACATAAAAATGCACCCACACACTTGCTTGCTTATAGGCAGTCTTCGCCTCAGATGTTTTGAAGGTGCCACTGAAGCTTTGAGGTATGTTGTACCACAATACTGAGCAGTTTCAAAATCTTACCAGTTTTATTCTCATCAGCTGTACACATGCACCTTAGGCCAGACTTTGAATGCTCTGACCACAGTAAACTTTTCAGATCCAAGATGGATTCAAGAAAGTTTTTTTAGTTTTTTTTTTTTCTTCTTTTTTGCAGGTACACTCAAATCTTATGGGTGGTAATGTTCTGACTTTATGTTTATATGTTTATCAAATTTTAGTCATTGTAAATGGGGTTTTATTAGGATTCACATTTGACATGAGAGTTGCATTACAGAGACCAGGATAATAGGGGGAGCCCTGGCCTAATGGCTAGAGAAGCAACTTTGTGACCAAAAGGTCACTGGTTTGCTTCCTTGGACCAGCAGGAATGGTTGAAATGCCCTTGAGCATGGCAACTAACCCCCAACTACCCCCTGGGCTGCCCCCTGCTGTGGGTATGTCAGGATCCTGCTGTACATCACTCTGGATAAGAGTGTCTGCTAAATGCCTGTAATGTAATAATGGGATACTTGTATTTATTTTGTACCTGCATTTTCTCTGTATTTCGACTGCATTCACAGAGTCATTTGATAATTAACGACACCTTCGTCACTGATCTGTGTTGTTTCCTGCTGTTTTTATAACACAGTGCTACTGTTTAGAACATAGGTTACTATAACCAGCTAACTGGCTGGCCTGCTTATAGCCATTTTCAGAATGTTTTTGCATTATTGTTTGTAAGGAGATATTTTCTGTTTTTGTGGATGAGGATTTTGGTTAAAAAAAAAAACTCCTGGGGCCTTAGACACAGTACACATTTAAAACATTCTGGAATGAGGTATCAACAGGCACCTGTGCATGAACAGGTTCTTGCAGTGTGGCATCAGGCAGCTGCACAAATCATATGCAAATAAGTGGTGAACAAATCACTAGCTTGGGACAAGCAGATTTACGGTGGTATGATGCACCTCAGTGCTAGCTCACCATACATCATTACGTTATGTTAGTTGCCACTTTTTAGCCATGACACTTACAGTACCAGTCAAAATTTGGCCACACTGTTTAATTCAATGTTTTTTCTTTATTTTTATTAATTAAAAGACACTTCATGTCTGAAAGTAATGATGGATGTCATTTCTCTTTACTTAGTT
>JAODVO010000022.1:55026825-55038562 GCA_025400055.1 Notarius lentiginosus
CAAAGACATGCAGGTTAGGTTAATTGGTGGCTCTAAATTGACCGTAGGTGTGAATGTGAGTATGAATGGTTGTTTGTGTCTGTGTCAACCCTGCAATAACCTGGCAACTTGTACAGGGTGTACCCCGCCTCTCGCCCATAGTCAGCTGGGATAGGCTCCAACTTGCCTGTAGAACAGGATAAGCGGCTACAGATAATGGATGGATGGATGGATGGATATATATGCACACACACAGGACTGGGAAACCACAACAGCTTGCATCAATTACAGTGGTCCCTATTGTACCTAATCTGCATGTCTTTGAACTGTGGGAGAAACTGGAGCATCCAGAGGAAACCTACACAGACACAGGGAGAACATACAAACTCCACACAGAAAGGCCCCTGTCAGCCATGTGATTCAAACCCAGAATTGTGAGGGAACAGCATTAACCACTGCATCACTGTGCCACCCTGTATAAGTTCTCAATGATAACCTTGAACATAATCAACTGAAAGGAAAGAACAGTCCTATTAATTGTAAAATGTTAATATAGCTCCTGTGAGGTCCTGAAAGTAGAGCCAAGGCTGGTAAATCCTTCCTTTATGAACTGAAGTATTGCACCTTGTTTGTGTATATATGTGTGAATGCATGCATGTGGCTGAAATCCATATTTGGTGTCTTCATAAAGAGATGTAATACACAACAATGATATCTTTGATCATTGTAAGAACTCTGCAGGCACAAGAGCACTGTCGAGTGTGGTTATCACCAACTCATTTTGTTTCTCCCTCCTTCTCTCTCGTTCTCTCTCTCTCTTTCAAGCACACACACACACACACACACACACATTAGGTATAGACCAAATAATTCCCGGGCTCGGCTTCATCCCATGTGCCAGTGCAGGGCTTCAAAAGCAATTTCAGCTGAAAAATAAGGTGCTTTTCTTCAATTTTCAAGTAATTTGTGCAAGGGTTAGTCTTGTTTACCTGGCCAGTACAGTGGTATTTACATACCTCTTTAAAGGGAAGGGGGGAAATGGCTGAAGTGATTTATGGACTGCAGCAGGAGCACAATTTTCCATGTTGTGTGCGTCATCTGTGAGGTAGGGAAAGGTCGTCTTGGCCATACAAATACCACAGCCTTACTATGGTGAGAAAGCATATCCACTCACTTCAATAAAAAAGTGGACTTTCATATCCCCTTCTAGTGTGAGTATATGTATTTTATATATGTGTATTCCTTTGTATGAGTAAATGATATCCATAATAGGAACAAAGGCAAAAGCTTTCAGATGTGTGTGAACTTCGTGATCATGAATCTAATTCTCATGAGGGAATGTATTACACAGGCTCCATCTATTATCTTATGAAGTTCAGATTTATTCAGATTATGGGGCCTGACACCTTACACACCAAGAACAGGGAGAGAATAGCAATAACCCCATACTGCCACCTTCTTCCAAAGAGCAGAAAAATCCCTGGATGGTGCTAACTCTTATGTAGCAAATTAGAGTTTCCCCATGGAAAACAATGAAAAACTTCCAGACAAGAATATGTAGAAATTATATGAAAAATGTTTGCAGAATTTATTTAAAGCTGATATGTTCTCTTCCTATTAGCAGTGTGCAAAAAGTGACAGGATAGGCCAATAGACAAGAAGGTTGCATCTGCTTGTATGCAGATGCATGTGAACAGTATGCTTGTACTGTTATATATACTTGTACTGTTATATATACTTGTACTGTTGGATATATATATGGTATATATACGGTGTGTGTGTGTGTGTGTGTATATTGTGTGTGTGTGTGTCACAAGTGTTGGTCTATATGCATAACGGATAGCAAGTATTTGATGTTCTATTGAATGCTACATTTACTACTTTTATGCTGTGAAATGGCAGCACAGTGCTGTAAGGATTTTAACTTGGACACAACCAGTGTCATGGCATGCAGTCCCAGCAGTAGCATAGGCCTGGTCTTGAACACAAAAAAAGTGATTAAAACCCCTTAAATAGGGAGACATAACAGTTGGAAGTAGCATATGGAAACTAAGGTTATGGACAAAAATATACAACCTTGAGTGATAAATCAATGCACAGCAGGTGTTCCTTGCACCATCAACACTGACAACCATTTCAGAGAGATAACCTTCCTTTATGCTTTGTGATCATATAACTGAATACAAGCTCCATAACTGGCTGTTGTGGTCAGTTAACCAGTACACAAACCTCATTTCTCTCCCATCTATATGTCTTATTCACCCTGATTGCAAAAAGTTCTGGTTAAATATGATTTTATAAGCATATAATATTCAATTTTGAAGTGACCCAAACGTAAGTTTGAGATATGGTCTAATCAAATTTCAGCCAGATTCACTGTCATTCCTCGGCATCTATCCATTATCCATAACTGCTTATCCTGTGCAGGGTCGCAGGCAAGCTAAACCCTATCCCAGCTGACTATGCGCGAGAGGCGGGGTACACCCTGGACAAGTCACCAGATCATCACAGGGCCGACACATAGAGACAAACAACCATTCACACTTATACCTATGGTCAATTTAGAGCCACTAATTAGTCTAACCTGCATGTCTTCGGACTGTGGGGGAAACCGGAGCACCCGGAGGAAACCCATGGGGAGAACATGCAAACTCCACACAGAAAGGCCCCTGTCGGCCACTGGGCTCAAACCCGGAACCTTCCTGCTGTGAGGTGACAGTAATTGAAACGGTTATGTAAATTAGTCTCATTACTTCATCTAATAGCTGTAAAAGTACTGTAATAAATATAATAACTTTCATAATGGTGGATTGTGATTTCAAACAATGAAAAGAAAAAAAGAAAAATAATCACAGAACCACTGGCTATGACTCATGGGCCCCTGGGGACACCTGAACCACACTTTAAGTCCCAGGACAATTGCATTCCCAGGAACACTACATAATCTTTTTACATGAGTAGTAATCCATATTGTTCTATTTATAAAAGAGATCAAATAGTGCAAGAAATTTCATGATAGAGTGAATTATAGAATGTAATATTTCTTTATTAAACAACAATATGTTACTCTGGGAAGTCTATCTCTATCATATCAGTACATTCACATACACATCTGTACATATACATCTGTATATAACCACTTTTGATCTGTCACTGGGCAAACTGTGCATACAGTATACATCGTATGGTATATTTGCACACACGTTCAAGCTGTATATTCCTTTTTGTGTCTTAACGGAAAAGTCTCATCTAATTATTGACAGTAAAGCTTGACAAGTTTTTTTTTTCTTCTCTTCTGTTGTAGTATTCCTTTTTTTTCATCTAAAAATCAAAGTATACAAAAACAACTGTAGCACCATGTGTTATTAACATCATTAATGTTGTTCCCTAAAACATAGGGCATTATACAATACTGGACATCAGGTTTGCTTTCAAATAACGGGGAATCCAGTGAAACAATTTACTTTCATTTATATTTGACAACATCAAATAAACCTCTCTTTATGTTTTCAACATAAGTAAATATTATAGTCAGAGAAGTCGATGCTACACACCAGTAGCAAATAGTTTGCTGAGTAATTTGATCAATGCTCTTAAATACCCCATATAATTCTGGGATACGGTTACATACTCATCAAATACATTAACAGTTGAACACAATCTAAAATGTAATCAGTATTATTCAAACCAGTCTCTCACAGCATGGATAACAATTCTAAAATTCAGTAGCATTTCATCTGACAAACATAGCCGTTGATAAGATCAATTTCCAACAAAATATTACAGCCAGACCTACAGTAACAGGAACAACAACAAGAAAAAAAAGAAAAAAGAAGAAGATACACACAGGTTCTGGACATAGAGATGACAGGAATATACAACACAGCAATCACCTTCTGCATTTTCTTTTTGTCAGCAATTCCTTTTCTTAGCATTATTGTTGTTACGCCTCTGAATGAATGTTGAAATAATGGATTTGTATCTCTTTTTTTTTTCTCGCTCAGAAGGGAAACGCTGCTCGTGTACATACAAAACAAGGTACGTTTATAAAAACAGATGAAATGACTTGAACTCTTCCTCCGTTGTTGCTTCTTTGTACATGTTGAGAAATAATAAGTGCCACCGTATTTAAGAGACTGAAGTTCAGCTGTAAACTGTGTTGAGGTGCTTGTTCTTCCAGAGTTAAAGAGTATGTGATATTAAAGGAGCAGATCCTTCAGATGGCTGCCTTGCTCTGAGAGCCGCGACATGGAGTCCTGCAGTCCACATTCTGTGGTAGCACCTTTAGAATTCGTCTGTAAGCACCAGATCGACGAACATAAATGCACCATTTTTTTTTTTTAAATTTGTCTAAAGAACATTTGGCTCTGTTTTAATACAGATGGCACAACTGTACAGGTTGAAACTGAACCTGGTGCAATGAGCCACGACTTGGCAATGCTTTGAAGGAACCCAGGGAACGAGTGAAACACTGCACTCAAGAAAGCTAACATGCAAACATATTGGACGCGTCACCGCACGAGGCATTCTGTGGACATGCTAGGAAGCCGGCTGATGTCAGGGCAGTCTATGGGTGAATTCAGTACTCTAGGCCTTACAAGACTTTGATGCTTCCTATACCGTTACTGTCCTTGATACAGGTTTCCACAATTAACCCAGTCAGCACCTTGTCTTGTACATCCCGCATAATTCTCCTACTCATATTGTTTCTACGTACGTTTTTGCAGGCAGAAATCCATTTGGCGAGACAGTTTGGTTCACAAGACAAACAACAGACAGAAAAAAAGGTTAACTTGTTGGCACGACAGATCATTCATCTTGCAAGACAGAGGAAGGCGGAGACAGAAATACATCAAATTAATTGCTAAACAGCTTCACAACTGTGTAAAGTGAACCCTGTTGAATAACGGACATTCTAATTAGGGATTAAATCCAATTTGACCAAAATCATAAAGAGGCCGTCAGTGTACCTGCTCATATTAGGAAAACATATAACCCAGTATTCAAGCAGATGTTAAGTATTGCCTTGCGTTCGTATCTCTGTGGTAATTTAGTTTTGCAAAGACGAAGCCTCTTAAGGTGAGGGAATGTTAGCACGTCGAGTCGATTCGATGTTTTTTTCATTTCGGTTAAACTTGGTTACAGTACTGTGTGTAGTATGAAAGGAGAAAGAGACACTGGCATTGTTGTTTGCTGTACTGGCTGCCATGGCTAGAGAGGAGCACCCAGTGAAACAAGGCACCACAAAGTATCTGTTAATACAGGACTGTTGTTGGCCACTCTTTTCTGCGTACTATGATGTGGTGAAGGATTTGAGCATGTGTTGATTACACAGCTCTTCGTCTGTCATTTATTGTCTTGTAAGGCAGTAATCTGAATATATTAACACATTTCGGTTTGCCAGCTTAGTCCTCATGCAAACTCTCCGTATACATTCTTTCAGATATCGCAGTGAGTAAGGGGAGAAGGAATCACAGTGTATTTGCACCTGGTTAAACGTGTATCTCTCTCGTGAAAGAGTGTTAATACTGTAGTAGCGGAGTCTGTATGTGAAGTGTGAACACAGCAGGGGGTGCCAGGCAGCCAACTCATACAACCATCACATCCACACGATCATGAATCAGGGAATATCCCAGCAAACAACAGTGCGACAATGTGCCAAGCACCTAGGAAAGCTGTTGGCCTCTGGGTTCATCGAGTGTAGCCGGCTATTGTTGTTTACACAGTTCACAAAGATGCTACTGTATATCTACTCTATATAGCTTAAACTTGCTGGGCTGTCTTTTCTTCTTCTTCTTCTTTTTTCTAAAGCTAATTATTTTTCTCAGTGGAACAAAAACAATAGTGTTTCAAAGAGCATGTTGTTGAAATTGTTAGATTCTGGTATGTATGATTTTCTGGCTGCTGTCTTGGGAGAACATATTTGCATCAGAATATACCCAATCTTAATCTCATGAGAAGGGCGTAAGGGTCAAAGCAGCAACCAAGGATGGAGCCGAAATGGTGGACAACAACTGTCCCGAAGATCAGTGGAATAGAAATGCGTGTGCAAAGACAGACACATTATTGTCTGTCCACTCATTCTTTTCCATCCTTGGCAAAAAAAAAACCCCATCACCCCATCCACTACAACCCGTCTGAAGTCTGCTTCTGAAATCACAGCAGGCACAAAGAGGTCTGTAGTAGCCCATGTCTCCGTTTTTGCAGTGAACCTTGGCATCCTATGTCATTATTATTATTATTATTATTATTATTATTATTATTATTACTACCTATGTAAGCTGCTGAGACAAATATTATTAGAAAGAAACTTCTAAAGGTTATAGCACACAATGAAAAACTGTTTGTGTTGTGCAACTGATAATAGTAATACATATGCGTCATCAGTCTTCATGGCAAACTCATCATCACACACCACGTTCCCTTTTCGTGTACTTTTTCCTCAAACGAGGTGCAATGCTCTATGTACAAGAGATTGACAATAACGTGACAGAACTGTTACAGTTACAGTTATTTTGCAAAAGAGCAGCACCATAGAAACACTCACACACTGGCTGGCACGTACGGAGAACCGAGTTATTCATCAAAGTACACAGCCTTAGCATGCATCCTTTATAATTAAAATCAGTTAAAATCACCCTTTCTTTTGTGTGTCTTACAGTGCACACCAACATAATAAAAGCGTCCTAATGAAAAACTCATAGTAAGAATAGTGCACAATTGACAAACGTTGTGCCACTCATAGCTTATTTTTAACAGCCATCCAAATTGGAACCTTCACAAGAACAGGGAATGATGGAGGAATCGGAGAGATTAATCGTAGCACCGCGTTCTGCAAGGATTTCCTTTTGTGTTGGAATTATAAGGTACAGGTGTTTTTACTGACCATTGTTTTGAAATTTAAACCCTGAACCTTCCAGTCTTTGGAATTTCTTCACTTACAGACATTATTTATAGAAATGACTCATACAGTTAATAAGCTTTTATCCATATACCCAAAATATAGAATCGACTGTGCAAACATTGACAAATAATACATATGTTGATGTAAAATGGCCTAACACTCGTGCACTTTTTTTTTTCTAAATTAACTTTTACTCCTTCCACTAACCGATATGAAACGAATACAGAAATGCATTTTATATTTTAAGGCCTTCTTATTTACTAAAGTGTTTATGGCAGTGTTATTTGCCCAGTGATTGCAGTGTTATTACTCTTAATTTGGGTCTTTAAATAGCTAATTATTGGAAACTAAATGAAAGCCAGTAATGGTAATCAAACAAATATCTATGAGACTTCACCAGAAGTCAGTAAGCATCTACTTTAGAACCCTTTGCCTTTTTATCAATAAAGAAAGAAGTGTAAAACATACATTGTTCATTGTGTGCTTTTCTGTCGCAAACAAATGTGCTCTGTTTAGATAGTCCTGATCCCTTTTCAGTCCTAGATCATCACAATCACTCAATTATAATAGGCACAAAATAGTTACAAGGAAATCTGAAAATTAAGATAAACGAGTACCATGGTCCTCCATCATTCCCATGAGACTTTGCGCATCTCAGAGTTAACAGGGACAAAGACACTATCCAACACACTGTATACATTGGTGGCACACATCCACATAAGGGCCCCATTTAAGGACTGCTTATTTTTGACTCAGTTCTCCATTTCTGTAATAATATTCTCTTCACTTGTGAAAATAAATGTTACATTTTCTCTGTTTAGACCTTTTTAGACCTTTGAAATAATCTAATAACTTGGCTAAATAACTGAATCAAACTGAAGAAAATAAGCACCCAAATGGAGAGAGGTGAAGCTGTGTGTGTGTGTGTGTGTGTGTGTGTGTGAGAGAGAGAGAAAGAAAAGGAGGGGTGCCTTTATAGGGAGGACTCGTACTGGAGCAGCTCATAGAGGAGAGGCCCATCCCTGTACCTGATGCCCACTGCATTGGGGCTGATGTACTGGAGGATATTTATGGTCCGCCGCAAACGACGGTCTACAAAGTGTGCGTCCCAGGCTGGGTATCGCTTCCTAGGCATGTCAATCTTAATCAGGGGCCCCTCGGGATGAATGGGCCGGCCTGCTGCATCAGTGGGCTCTGTGGATCTCACCTGGAATACAGGCAGGCAGGTATCCGTGGCAGCCTCCTCAGCTTCTCCATATTCCCCTGAAGCCATGCCCCGAGTGGGGGTGGCCTGAGAGCCACGAGGCCCTGGGGTCGGGGCCATAGGCTCAGCCTCTGGGGGCAGGGGGAGGCCCCAGAGGAGCTCAGCACAGCAAGAGCTCGCCAGGACCCTCAGCCTGGGACCCATAGGATGCAAAACCCCATAGTAGAGGATCATGCAGGCCACTCCTGAGGCGAAGCACAGGAAGACGCCGTAGAGCACAGACGCAGCATACGAGTCAGTGGTGATGGGGTCTCTGTAGACATACCACAAGGCAGTCAGGACAGTGTTCTCCACTAACACCAGTGAGTAATAGGCTATCATTCGGTATCGAGTCCTGCCTTCTTTCACGTTGAACCAACAGAAGACGTACACCACACCAACCACCATGTTGAAGAGCACCTCCTCCCACTTGGACATGCAGAAGTCAGTGCCACCATGAATCACCCAGAAGGCCATAGCACACCAGTGTAGCACCACAAAAATGCCGAAGTAGAGGTGGAAAACCGAGGCAAACAGGGCAAAGGAAAGTGCCCTTGAGGAAATGGTGAAGACACGCCACAGGAGATGCACCAGAGCTCCCCGGTAGCTCATGCTCTTTTGGTCATCGCGAGAGTCGCGCAGAAGCTTATGGTAGGAAGCCAGCACCCAGGAGAGAGACAAGAGAGAGGCAACTGCTGACATGCCTGTAGTGAGGGTGGGGAGGAATGACAGAAGGAAGACAAACAGGCAAAAAGAATAAAACTGACCATACATGTCTTTGTTGTGTACAGCATACTGGCAAAGGTTTATCTCGAACAAAACGTTAAAAGGGACAAAGTTATAAGGTATGTTATCTAATAGACGACAACAGCTGAAGTGTTTTTAATAATGTCAAGAAAATTAAAATGATCTAGCCACATTATTCATACAGTGTGACAGTGTGTGCGAAAACAAAATGCAATAATATAAGAATATAAGAAAACGAGCACTAAATCAAACTAAGTCTAAACTCTCACTTTGTTTCTTTCAAAATAATAAAGTCATATGCATGTCTCCAGTTCATACTTATTCCTAGATGTGTTCTCTCACACTTACCCCTTGCTTTTTCTATGTATCTTTTTTAAAGCATAGCCAAGTTTACTATTCATCCTGCTCAACTCAGTGTTCTTCAGGATGATCATGGAGACGTCTGAGTTGCTGTGAGTGCTGTGACCTCAAACATATCAAACGGTCCACTGCAGAAAAGGCTCGTCCCCACATATTCTGGATACTCACTCAAAAAGTGTCAAGCATAACAGTTCTTAGACTGCTTTGACTCATACAGAAGTCAGTCATGTATTTTTTTTTAAAAGCTATACAGCATGGAAAGATAATCATGTGCATCATCTATACATGAATATAAAAGTTGTTAATGGATTGATGCAACACAAAATCATGAGATCCAGGGAGTCATATATATATATATCAGGGCTTTACATTAACTTTTTTGCTCACCGGCCACTGTGGCTAGTGGTTTTCCCGTGTCAATAGCCATTCAGCCTTTTCACTAGCCACAATTTTGTTGCCAGGAAATCGCAGTTTTTTCTTCACCATGATATGTTAAAGTTTGGAAGATCTAGATTTAACTAGATTGCATTTCCTCTGTAGAAACTGCTGGAGTGTGCTTGCTCAAATGAAGCCACATTCTCTGCTTCTCTCTCTCTCTCTCTCTCTCTCTGTGTCTCTCTCTCTCTTTCTCTACATCTCTCTCTTACCCAATCACTATCCCCACCAAGACACATTATCACACAGTGTCATGTTTTAAAAGAAGGAAATTAAACATGCTTGGATAAGTTTTTCTTCTGGGACTGAAAAGCAGAATAGCGTCACCATCTCACGTCATCATCATCATTTCGCACTCTGAAATCCTTGTTTTAAATGGCTTTAGTCAACAGCTCTCACTCTTTCTCTGGCTCAAAGTCTATTTCATATCATTTTGAAGGGAGATTTCACTGTGCTTCACGCAGTGAAATCTCCTCTCCACCCTTTTATATGTTTTTCAATTCAATTCAGAGGTTTTACAGGGTTTAAAACATGGATTTTGGCTGTAAAATCGCAGTTTTTTTTTCTGCTGCTCCCACTCTAATGTCTAGAGTGGAGGAGCTCCTCATGACATCATCACTCCAAAGTTCTACCCATTCATTTCAATGGCACAGAATTTGGTTGAAAACAGGAATACTGAAAGAACGACAAGGGGTAGGTCAACCATTTTAACAAGCACACCATTCCAGATCAGGCCCTACATTTCAGCATTGGAACGGTGTCTCTATCTTGAAAGCCCTAGGAGCAGTAGTGGATCCAAAAAATGGGTGAAACGGAATAATAATAATAACTAGAATGCATTTCCAGAGAAAATGCAAAAGTGTGCTTGCTCAGGTGCGCTGCCATGGCGACCCAGCAAGAGAGGCGACTGCACGCTCACACGACAAGTTTTGTGTCAACACACAAAAGTTTGGCCAAGACACAAGGCAGATTCTCATATGGAGATGACAGGCTGGCTAGGTTCTTTACAGGGACATCCCAGAGCATCATTAACATGAAGATTTCGATGTAATTCTAAATCTGTAAAGAGATATGACCCAAAACATGTTTTTGCTCATTGTGGCGACCCCTAGTATCCAAATAATACCAAATTTGATGAGGGAATATGAACTGGTGCCGAAAGTCATCTCAATAAATATGGTCTTGATACATCAAAGCATTTCTGAGATATGAGCCAAAATATGTTTCTGCTAATTGTGACGCCCCCTAGCGACCAAGTGACATCATATTTGATGAGGGTACTTTAGACGCTGTCCAAAGTCATGGCACTAAATATGGTCTTGATGCATCAGAGCGTTTCCGAGATATGAGCTCACTTCCTGTTTGGTGGCTTTGCCATCGAATTTGACTGGCTACCACAGGCGAACGCTTCGATATATGAGAGCAAAACGAATATTATTCATTAGGCATGGACTGGAGATGATGTGTGCCAAGTTTCGTGATGATCAGACAAAACATGCCGCCTGGGTCACTCCAAATTCACTTTGAAAAAAATTAAAAATGGTGGAAAATCTGATGAGGCAGAAAATGACACCATAGGATGCGTTGGAATTGTCTAGCTCCAAGGATTCCAATGGCACAAGACTTATGAAAATTGGACATATGGATCAAAAGTTACGTGCATGACTGCATGCAAGATTTTGATCAGTTGGTGTCGCTAGAGTGTGAGATGTACCAACATGAAACTTGATGAAATCAATCAGGGTCGACTCTTCTATCAGTGGACCATGTTTCATGACTTTACACCTTACGGTTTGGCTGGCATGCACAACAATATCTTATTGAACCCTCCAAATGGCTTTCAAGTCATTACCCCTGAAACACCCCTGTCAAAATGATCACAATGGACTGCTACACAATGAACTCGGGCCACCCCTCTATTTTTCTCCACAGTGGTAGAGTCCATCTGTTAGTTTAAACGAGACACTGAAGCCCGTTTTGAATGCGTGGTGAGCGAATTGCTCCCGGAGTTGTAATAATGAAAGTTTTAACCAATAAATGAAGTTTTTAACAGCCAGTGTGGATTATTT
>JAODVO010000022.1:55383722-55394848 GCA_025400055.1 Notarius lentiginosus
TCGCTGGCCACGGGGCTCGAACCCGGACCTTCTTGCTGTGAGGCGACAGCACTAACCACTACACCACTGTGCCGCCCGGTTTCTGAAAATGAAAGTTTCATTTTTGAAATCTGTGACTACTTTTACTGAAGATAGGTTTGAGAATAATTCCGCTGGAGGATCCCTTTAAGAGAATATGGTAATGCATTGACCTGATTTTTGATGGCTTGACTGTACAACTTCCATATATACGTATGCACGAACGTGTACCACCACAGGGAACCTGATCGTAAGTACGAGGCAACGTATCTCTTAAACACTCAACCACCAGACAAAAAATTTGTATGTTTATTTACATAAGATCGTTGGGTTTGTATCCAGCGCTTATTTTTAATTTGCTTTTTGAAAAATAATGTGGGATTATTTACTAACACATTTTATGGAAAACATTCACAACAGTTTTATATAAAACTAGTCAAAACTGGTTTATTAGTCCACTTGCATGTTGGACAATTGACAGTTTCTGTCATATAAGACAGATGTAATTGCAGGAAGAGTTTTATTGAAAGAATGCTAGCAAACATCCAAAAATGGAGACAAAAGCAGAGTCAAAAAACAGGCAGTGGTCGAATGAGGCACAGACATGATATCAGAGATAATACAATACTTACAGTCCAAAAACACAAACAGGGTCAAAACCAGAAAAGCGATACAAAATACAAGGCTTTCGCAAAATCTGTGTGCTACTGAGAGTCCTTATATATATGCGTTGTGATTGCGCTCTAATCACAAACAAGTGCATGGTAATTAGTCCTAATGGCGTTGTGTGTGCTTTACAGTCTGTGGCTGCACACTCTGAGCTCCAAAATACGTTGACGTGACAGATGTAACCAGAGAACTATTTGACATATCAAGTTTGATGTTGGATAGTAACTATATAGTACGGATGTAAAGTGAAAGCGCTGGTTCACTGCTGTCCACCAGGCACCCAGCAGAGTCACACCATAATAAATGTCGTGCTATTGTTTCTGGTGCATGGCATGCAGCGTCAAAGAAAGGAATAAATATGTATTCATAACTGCAATGTGTATCTCATTTTTGATATCACTGTCACAAGATGATGCAGTAATTTATTGACATGAAATACACGACGTTACGCAATTCGATGGTTCATATTATTATTCTATTCAGGTTAATTTTGTGCCCTTGCAAAAATTTTGCTCATGCACTCATCAGGAGCTCAGCTTTTAGGCAGTGCCTAAATATCTATATTATTGTATTATTCTGTATTAAGATTAGATATCATATTCCTTTAATCGACAGTGGTTTTTGCAGCCAACATTATGTTTATTGAACATGAAATAATTTCTCATACCATAAATCCTCATACCTACTGTATATATTTACTGTCATATTTGTCTTTCTTTTATAGTCAACTTTGGGCTGAAATCCAAGAAAAGAGTTCCACCTGGTCCTTTTCCTAAAGCCAAAGAGAATTTGCTGGATGATGACATCGAGAAGCGGGTTCTTGTCAATAAAGATGGTAGCTTGTCAATGGAGATGAAAGTGCGGTTTCGCCTGCTAAATGATGAGACATTGCACTGCTCGACTGAGATTAAGAAATCCTCATGCAGTTTTAATGTGTCCTTTCCGGGACAAGATAATGTGTACTACCCCCACTGTGGCCATGGTGAAAGTTGCTCAGAGACGGAGTCCCTGTCTACTAGTGAAGCTGATGATGTTTACATTACCAAATTTTACCAGAACCATTTGGAGGAGCCACACTGTCAACACTGCTGCACTCACTGTCAGGAGTATGACATTTGGAAAAATCCTACCATTAGTGAGCACGAAACTCTGAGACACACTGGTTCCTCTAGCTCGAATGCATCATCACATAAAATGAAATACAAGAAGGAATCTATCGACAGCGTGCACACCACATCATGCGAGGAATACACTGAGCAGGTAGTAGAAAGGGCAACCTGCATTCAGCAGACTGTTGAGGAGGGGGATAAGGGTGACAACACAGTTCAATACTGTAGCATTAGTCGTTGCTGTAGTCGTAGTGAAGTGTGTTCAATTTCTACAAAGGCAAAGAAAGCAGGCTATACTGATGAGAATTATGGAAAAAATGAAAGCATGCATACATTCTCTGGAGATGACCAAAGACCTGTTTCTTCTAAACATTTAAAGCAAGATCAGATGAGTGTCCAGATTACCCAGGTTTCAACAGAAGATGAAAGGCCCTTATCTGTTGAAACCAATTCCTCAGATATCCTAGCATCCCTTAAAGAGGATGAAGATAATGAGGAAACTATATTTTCTCCAAGTAATTCCACAGCATCCCAAAGTAATAAGGAGAATGACAAACAAACCAGAAATGCTATAGTGAGCCCATATTCGTTCACACCCAGTAAGCCACTGGAATCTCCAAAGCAGTCATTATCAACTAGGATACCAAGCGCAACTTCATGTTGTTCAGTGAAATTGAAAACCTCCAGAAAGTTTGTTGTCACAGAAACACAGGAAAATGTAGACCAAGATAAAAACAACACACCTTCATCTACACCACATAGGTGTCAACATAAAGAACCAACGCATGTGGCTATAGAAAATGGCACATCTGAAGAGAGATCAGAGGCAATCAATGAATCAGAAGATGTCTTAAATGAAAATTATGTCCTTGATATAGAAACTGGCATGATATCTCTAAAATCAGAATCTGATTTGTCAAAAACATGTGATGATGTTTCAGATGATACAGTCGAAAATTTTCAAACAAATGAAAAGGGAAGTTCAAGTGTCATATCAACGTCACCGAATCCACATGCAGACTTAATTATAGCCAATAATTATGTTGCAGCCGAACAGGAATTTTTTAATATGAAAGATCCAATTGTAGGATATGCATCAGAAGAAGGCAATATTAAAGCAACCTCACATGCCATGACCACTGACTCCGATATGTCCAAGTGTCCAAAAGCAAAAAACAAAAATGAAGAAACAGCTGATGTCACACAGGAAGAGAAAGTAGCAAGTGCCATGCCACCTACATTAAATGTTTCGGCAAAGTCAAATTGGTCCAGATTGTCAGAGGTGCTATTTAAAAAAAGAAAGAAAGCTGAACTACAAAAAGGGGAAAGAGCCCAAAGTGTAATGTCCAATTCCATGGCATCTTCAATCTCGAAAGAGTCAACAGTTTCAGAACTCCTATCTAATGGAAGTGAAAACCAGATCGAGGAGGTAATAACTTGTGCATTGTCCAAGGTATCAGGATCATCACAAACATCAGATCTGAAGACCTCTGAGTTGAGTGAAATGGAAGACCAAATAGAAGACAGATCTCCGAGCATCATGTCTGTCAAATCTAGTATCTCAGAAACCCTTTCTGTAAAACTTCTGAAAGCACAGTCAGCTGAAAGTCTAACAAGTACTTCGTCAACCAAGACAAACATATCAGTCCAATCAGTAACAAAAATATCAGAAGGAACACCAGTAGACATGGATAACAGACTGTTAACAGAGCAAGTAGCAAGTGCCATGTCTGATAAATGTGATGTTTCTGTAAGATCTAAGACATCATATATTTTGGATATCAACCCACATGATAGTGATGTAATAGAAGAGGAAATAAAGGACCGTGCCCCAAGTGCAAAGTCCAATAAGTCCAATATCTCTTCAAAGTCAAATATATCAAAAATTTCAACAGTGAGCCTTGAAGAAGCAGATGATGTAGTCAAAAAGGAAAGGTTAAAACAACCCTTGAGTGTTACATCTTCTAAATCTGCTGCTTTTGTAAGATCAACAAAATCCAAACAGAGAGCTGCAGAAGATGACAATACAGTTGAAATAACAAAGCAACTACAAGACAGATACATAAGTGTTATGATTTCTGAACCCTGTGATTCAGAGCTATCTAAGACATCTAAAACTCCCGAGGCTACACTGGACAAGTTTGGTGATTTTGAAGACAACTTAGAAGAGCGGGCTCCCAGCACAATGTCCACAAAATCATATACCTCTACAAAATCAAACAAGTCAGAAATGTTGGAAATAGGTGTGAGGGTTAAAGAGGAAAGGCCTTTAAGTGCAATGTCTTCGAAATCTAGTGTTAACAAAAAATTGGAAAAATGCAAGATTTCAGAAGCACAACGGGAATATGACCATCCAAAAGAAAGACCAGCAAGCATCATGTCCAGCACATCAGCGAAATCTAAGAAGTCAGTAGTTTCTGATGCCTCACGTGAAAATGAGGAAGAATTTAAACAAACTGGTAGAAGATCACAAAATGCATTATCAGTAAGATCTCAAAGATCTAGAAAGTCAAAAACATCAGAGGATCCTAGACAAGACACTGGCAATGAAGAGAACAGAAAAGGAGCACCAAGTCCCATGTCTTGTAAATCCATTCTTTCAGATAGCTCTCACCTTGCACCTAATGGTGTAGTTAATACAGGATCAACAGAAGATTTACTTCATGAAACTGATAGTGCATATGAAGAAACAAAAGATGACAGGGCTGCAAGTGCTATGTCCTCTAAATCTGAAATGTCCTGTCTGTCCAACAAGTCCAAAGACCTCATCCAGGAGAAAGCACCAACCTCTACATCAGCAAAATCTAATGTTTCTAGAGAATCTAAAAACTCAAAAATGGACCAATCGAAGGATGAAGGTGAAGAAAAGCATGAAAGAGCTTCCATTTTAGCTTCACCCAATTCAAATAAGTCGACAAGATCCAAAAAGGCTGAATCTTTACGAGTTGTATCTCCTGCAGAAGTGGAAAATCAGAGTGCAGAGCGAACTCTAAGTGCCATGTCTGGTAAATCAAATACATCTAAAAGATCAAAGAAGAACACCGGTTTGGATTGTTTTAAAGAACCGAAAAAAGCAAATGAGGAAGAATTGGTAGAAAGATCGAGTACAGTTTCTGCTAAATCTAAGACCTCAGTCAGATCAAAGGGGTCAGATACACAATCAAACAAACCAGTGGAGAAAATATGTCTGAGCACCATTTCTCCTAAATCTAGTGCTTCTGCCAAAGAGGAAAAATCAAACTTTTCTATAATATCAAATAATTCTACAAATGTTAATGTTATCAAATCTGAGGAAACTTGGGATATAAAAATAGAGGAAAGGGCACCAAGTGCCATGTCTGCCAAATCCAGTGTATTTTCTAGATCGGTGAAAACTAATATTTCAGCTCTGGCTGGTGGACAGACTGACATTGAAAGTTCAAATGAAAGGTCTGATAGTGTCCTGTCTGATTTAAAGGTATCAGTGACAGAAATCTCAAATAATGCTGACAATGAGGAGAAGGCTTCCAGTGTTTTGTCTAAAAAATCTAATACCAGTTCACTTCATCAGACTTCTGAAAGAGTTTTAAGTCCAGCAAGTGCTTCAGTATCCATTGGGACTATAGAGGAATATGATGTTAATGCTGAAGAGGACAACAGTGTGTCTTTGGCCTTGGTAAATTCGACTCCAGGATTAAACTCAAAAACCGATGTGTGTTGCAAAGATTCATCAAAAACAACTGAAAATGAAAATCAGCAGTGCATGGAAACACCAGGCGATAGAGCAAAAAATTCACTGACAGCAGGGACAATTGTCTCAGACAAATCCAAGAAATCTGAATGTACTCACAAGAACTCTTTCCAGCCAATAACAGACAATGAGGTGGCAGACAATAAATCTGCAAGAAGGAAATCAAAGAAATCTTCCAGTCACAGTTTGAGCATCAGGTCTGCTCATTCGGATGTTGAATCATCTAAAACTAAAGACAGAAATTCTCCAGCAGTGACTGACAGACCAAAAAGTATGTCCAATACATCGTTGCTTTTGGACGTAAATGGACAATATAATAACGCTAATGCTAAATATAGTGTAGGTAAACGGTCAAAAAGCAATCTTTCAAATGATAGATACTCTAAAAAAACCATGGAAGAGATTTCAAGACCGCATTCAGCAGACATGACTATTACCTCAGTTTCAACAGATAACAGCCTTTTGAGACAGAAATACAAAGAGCCTGTTTTGTCCCTCAGTGTCTCTAATCATCAGTCATCTTCCTCAAATCAAAATGCCAACAAATTTAATGCAACCAAAGATTTAAATGTATGTGGTAGAACCTGTAATGATTCTCTGGTTGCGACAAATTGTAGTAGGAACATCAATGATAACAAAAGTGAAAAAACCAATAACTCCAGTTGCAGACACAGCAGCAGCTCTTTGGCAGAGAAAGTAGATAATAACTCCTCTGAGTTAGTCCCATCTATCCTACCAAGCTCATCTCCTACTGAAGTAGTGAATGAATGGTTGAAGAAAATTCCACTGGATAGTACTTTATATGATGTAGGGGATGAAGTCCATGATAGTTGTGAGGAAGAACTATTGAAGTTGTCAGGAAAAATGATGCAGTATGAAAGAGGGGATGGAAGTGAAAGAGATGCTGATGCAGCTGTGCTCAGGCCACAACATATGCAAGTAGGAGTTGAAGAAATTGAGAATAATGAGAGCAAAACAAGTGAAATGACGGAAACTGCCAAAGACCTTGCAGTTGTAGAAAACATTCAACCTCGCCCTTCTCCTGATGTCCCTTCTTCTGTCCAGCTTATGAAAATTTTACTTAGTCCCAAACTCGACAGATGTAACAGTTTGCCGGAAGTATCTTCTGCGTATGGAAGAAAACTTAGCACGTCAGCAAGAGGACTTTTAGAGAGCTTGGTAAACCTTCAATTGCTTGATTTTGAGCCCAATGATGTAAATGGAAAAACTGAAAAGTACAATGATCTCATGAACATGCTTCAGTCCCTGTGGCTTTGTGACTCTTCTGAAAAAGTGACAACCACACAGAAAAGTAAATTGAACAATCAACAGTCTAATGATGAAGAATTCAATATCAAGTCATCCTCAAGAGTAAATAATAACAGTAGCCTCCAAGACTTTGGAAAGAGCAGTGTTAATGATAGCACAGTAGCTCAAAAATCCCAAACAAATACAGAGGCTGAAGACATTGAGATACTGACAATGGTAGAAGAGATTGATAAAACAGAGAGCACTTTTAAGGGGATAGAAACAAAATCAGATTCAGCTACCCCTGATATTGCAAGTCGTGTCCGATGGACACCAGAGAATGAGAAAGAAAGAAATATTCAAGACAGTCACATTCTTTCAGCTGTCTCAGATTTGACAATAAGAAATGAGTGTAGTTCAAGAGAACCCCCTGACACAGTATCCATATCAACCAAGAGCTCTGGAAATGGCAGTAATGATAATCAAAAGCTCATTGACCATGAGGAAGACGAGGAAGACAAAAGTTCAGAATCCCTATCATCAGAGCAGATGGTTCAGTTAACAGAAAAGGTTTCTCAAGCTCCTGATCCTGTCTGGGTTCTGAATCTGTTAAGTAAAATAGAAAAGCAGTTTATGACACATTATGTCACTGCAATGGCTGAATTTAAAGTACGCTGGAATTTAAATGACAATGAACAGCTTGATGTCATGATATGTGAATTAAGAGATGAAGTCCATAAAAGAATACAAGCCAGCATAAACAATGAACTCAGAAAAATCCAGGGTCATGCAGGAAGACCTAGGCCACCAAAAGAAACCATGTCACGTGAATCAAGTATTTTAAGTGAGCAAAGGCGCAGGCGTCTAAAAGTAAATCTTAGCCAGTCCATAGATCCAGCAGCAAAAACTGATGATGACAATACAGCAATACTGATCACTGATTTTACTAATCAACAAAATGATGATGAATACTGCCCATGTGACACTTGCATGTACAAGAAAACATTATCAAGGCCTGTGTTAGCGATGGAGGTTTCAAATTCATCACCAATGATGATGGACTTTGATTTGAAAAAAATTCTCCATTTAAAAAGAAAAGCTCCCTCAAATAGCAAAGAAAATGTGAAGGAAACTGAAAATGAGGAACAACACATAGACTTTGGAAATTTGGCTGAAAATGTTTTGCTTGAGCGTTTCATGAAGGAGAAGAAGAAGAAGGAACTATATAAAGCAAAGTTAGAACTTCAGGCCAAGTTCATAGAACAAAAACAAAATGAATCTCACATATCAAATGATAAAGGGCTTGGAAAAGAATATTCACAGGCTGTTGTGGGAAGCAAATCTCAGGGAGTAAGGAAGAAAAGTTCTTCAAGTTCTCTTGAGGAGCATGCTTCTGAGACACCACTAAATAAACCTGAGCAAATGAATAACCATTGGCCAATGAAAAAGGGCAATAATACCTCTAAAACTCTTGAACAAGAAAGTCCTATAGCTGATGGTGAGATTTGGGACCATGTGGAATTAAGAAATGGAATTGAAATTCTGGAGATGGCCAATGCAGATACAACTACAGAAGAGGCTCAGAATGGACCAGCAGATATGGGAACTGAAGCTAAAATAACAGAGGATCAGGAAGAAATTTGTGGTGAAATGATTGAGGGAAAATGGTCTGTTGAAGATGAAACTGTAATAGAAGAGCACACAATAGAAGAAGCTGGAATTGCAAAAGAAAATATGCCAATTGATACTGGTACAGTTGGAGAACAGGAAGTAGCTGAAGGAGAATCAACAGAGGGAAAAGGTACTGAAGTTGAAACATCAGATGCTGAAACAGGAGATGAGACAGCTGAAGATAAGACATTAGACAAAAATGAGTCAATGCAAGCAAGAACACGTGAAGACAGTGAGGCTGCAGAAGGAGAAAGTTCTGTATCTGAACCTGAAGAAGGAGGAGAAACTGAAACTACATGGAAGAACATGCCAGTGAAGTCTGATACAGCAGTAGAAGCAGAATTGACTAAAGGGAAAGCAGCTGAGAAAGAAATAGCTACAACTGCAACAGAAAAGCCAAAAATAAAGTCTGAAATAATAGAAAATGAAAAAGAAGCAGGACATAAATTAAATGGAATAACATATCTAGAAGATGGAACAGATGAAGATGATACTGCAGAAGCAAGGGAAAGAGAAAGCACAGATAATGAAGAAAGAGAAGTGAGTGAGTCAGCTGAGGAAGATATAGCTAGAAAGAAAATAAGCAAGGAGCATGGTGAAGATGACTTATTTGATGAGGAAAAGATCAGTAAACCTAGAGAAGATGGAGATATATCTGAGCATGAATCTGCAGAAGGAGCTTATCCAATGAACGATGAATCAGCAAAAGGAGAAACAGACAATGATGAATTAGATGCTGAAGGAAAGACAAACAAATCTGAAACAGCAGCAGGTAAACCAGCTGATAATGAAACAGTTGAAAATAGAGATAACTTTTATGATGATACATCAGATAAGACAGAGATCATTAAAGTCAAGACTGCAGAAGATGGAGAAACAGATAACGTAACAACTGAAGATGGAGAGACGAATGGAGTCAAAGGGGCAGATGTTGGAGAGACAGATGAAACTAAATCAGCAGATGATGATGATTATGAAAGTGCAGAAGATGCAGAATCATGTAAGTCACAAGCAGCTGAAGATACATCTGATGATGAAATATCAGAATATGGAGAAACACCTAAAGCTAAAATCACTGAAGATGGAATGATATCTGATGATGCAAATGATGATGATGATGATGAAGAAGAAGAAGAAGAAGAAGAAGATGATGTAGTAAGAGGTAAAGCTGAAATAGCAGAAGATACAGACACAGATGATGATGATGATGATGATGATTATGATGATGATGATGATTATGATGATGATGAAATGTCAAAAGTTGAAGAAGCACATTGTAATGAAGCAGTAGATAGTGGAATCACAACTAAAGCCAAGACCACAGAATATGAAGAAACACATGAAGATGGAACATCAGAAGATGGAAAGGCTGTTGGTACTGTTGTGGCAGATGATGCAGAGACAGCTGAAGAAGAAAATGGAAATATTGATATTGATGAAAGAGGAGATGAGCCAGAGAGGGCTCAAACTGAAGTAGCAGAAGAGATAGTTGAGAATGAAATAATTGAAGATGATGAAACACATAAAACTAAAGCTTCAAAGCAGTTTGTTGGAGATGGAATGAACATAGCAAAAGATGCAGAGATGGATACAAATCAAAGCGAAGAAGATGGTGAAACAGCTTATAATGAAGCAGACAATGGAGAGATAGCTGATGATGGAACAGCAGAGGATGAAAAACCTCCAGAGTTTGACATGGAAGAGGATGATGAGACAACTGAAGCTGAAACAGCAGATGATGAACAAGAAGTTGATGAAAGAGGTGATGGACAGATAGGTGATGATGAAGTAACTGATGATGAAGTAACCACTGGAACTGAAAATGAAGAGAATGAAGAAATGGCTGAGGCTAAAACAGAAGATGGAGAAACAGTGGATAATAGGACAACAGAAGATGGAGATACAGCTGATGAAATAAAATCAGAAGATGGAGAGCTTTCTGAAAATGAAATAGCACAGAATGGAGAACTTGCCAAAGAAACAATAGAAAAGTATGGCCAAACAGATGACAGTGAAAGTTTAGAAAATGGAGAAACAGCTGGAGGGGTGAATGGAGAAACACATGAAAGAAACACTGCTGAAGCAGTCACCAATATGCACAATATGAAAACAAAACAAAACTCAGACATATTGAATAAAAATCAAGATACAGGGACATTTGAAAGTAATAGCTATATTGTAAATACTCATTCAGTAAACAGCGGAGAGTCAGATGAAGGAGGAGATGAAGCTGAGTGTGAGACTGATCCTGCTGAAAGAGATGAAAGAGCTCACAAAGAGCCGACAAAATGGTTACTGAATAAAAATGAACAAGCTGACAAAAGAACAATAGCATCGTTTGAGTCGACTATGAAAATGTACCCAGGTTCTGAGGATGGAGACGATGCTGATGGTGAAGATTCAGAAACTGAAGTACACAACAAGGATGGCAGTATTGAAAATGAGGAAGATGATTAAGATTTTGCCACTGGAACTTAAGTGGGTAACAATAAAGAGGAACAGAAGTCGAAAGAGGGCGGCACGGTGGTGTAGTGGTTAGTGCTGTCACCTCACAGCAAGAAGGTCTGGGTTCGAGCCCCGTGGCCGATGAGGCCCTTTCTGTGTGGAGTTTGCATGTTGTCCGTGTGGGTTTCCTCCGGGTGCTCCGGTTTCCCCCACAGTCCAAAGACATGCAGGTTAGG
>JAODVO010000022.1:58926808-58938050 GCA_025400055.1 Notarius lentiginosus
TAGATAGATAGATAGATAGATAGATAGATAGATAGATAGATAGATAGATAGATAGATAGATAGATAGATAGATTTATCTCCCAGGAAGATTTTATTGTTTCTATGGTAGCAAAAAGTAGAAAACCAGGAAACTGAACTAGATCAAATCCCTCAGGGCAAGCCATACGCAATTGGTTTGACTTGGTGACTTGGTTGTATTGTGAAGTTTCTCAATACAACCAAGTATTTGTATTGTGGAAACTGGTGACTATCTGCAAACTGCTTAGTCTGTTGAGTCACATGTTCTAAACATTGGTGGGTACTCTCCCACCCCTGCTCACTTTGCTTAAACTAGCCATCTATTTCAGGAGTGTGTGTGGGATTAACTTTCCAAAGAAACAAGGGGGGCTGGTACCCCAGCATGAACTGAAATTGGGTTAGGCACGTGGCTGAGAGACCCAACAAGTTCTGGGCATATTCAGCCCATTGGACTGAGGATGCTAACCAGCTGTGAGACTTACGGAGACCTCCAGTTTCTCCATGAAGCTGGACCAGACTTGGGAGGTAAACTGGGTGCCACAGTCACTGGTAATGTCCTCTGGGATTCCATAGTAACACAACACGTAGTTGAATAGGAGCTTGGCAGTCTCAAATGCTGTGGGTATGCCTGGAAGAGGGATCAGCCAGAGTGATATAGAGAACCAGTCAAAGATGACCCTAATGACAGTGTTTAATCCTGATTCAAGGAGGTTGGTCAGAAAATCTATTGTGAGATGGGACCATAGGCACTGAGGAATAGGCGCATATAGTGCCAGAGGAGACATAACTCTGGATCTCAGGCACCTTATTTGGCTATCAGTACTTGGCCTTGAGTAAATCATAGATGCAGTGACTGCCCGGGGACCTGTGGCTAGAATCATATGTGCCCAGCTTATCAGTCTCCTTTGCAGGTGACTTGGGATGAATGTCCAGTTGGGGGGACATGCAGTGGGCACTCAATGAGCTGGAGTGTTTGTGATCTCCTTTTCAATGTCTCAGATGATGGGATGAAGTAAGACGAGGGGAGGATGGATTTCTGGCTTTGGTTTCAGGTGTCTGAGGAATGGAGACAAGTCTGCTTGAATGTTCCTTGAGCCAGGCCTGCATGAGAGCATGAAGTTAAAATGGGTGAAGAACAAGGCCCACCAGACTTAACATGGGTTTAATTGCTTGACTGATTTCAGGTATTCTAGGTTCTTATGGTCAGTGAAGATTGTGAAAGGGTAAACAGTCCCCTCCAGCCAGTGATGCCATTCTCCCAGAGCTAACTTGACTGCCAATAAGTCATGGTTTCCAATGTCATAATTCTGCTCAGTGAGTTTCTATGAAAAGAATGCCACTGGGTTGAGTTTGGGCTGTTCTCTAAAACATTGTGATAGAACAGCTCCCACATCTGGTTCTGATGTAGCTTCTTCAATGATGAACAGCTTGGATGGATCTGGGTGTCTGAGAATGGGGTCTGTAGTGAAAGTAGACTTCAGCTTGGTGAATGACACCTCTGTGACTTGATTCCAGGGCAATGTCTTGGGGCACCTTTTTAGGAATGTATTGAGGGGAGTGGTGATAGATTTGAAGCCCTGTATGAATAGCTGGTAGAAACTAGCAAACCCCAGGAAAGGGAGATCTTTGACAATGTGAGGTGTGGGCCACTCAGTCACAGCAGTTACCTTGGTCTTGTCCATGGTGACAGCCACTTGATCAATGATATACCCTAGGAATGAGATAGTAGAGATATGGAATTCGCATTTCTCTCCCAATGGAGCTGATTCTCCTTTAGATGGGATAATATTTGTTTGACATGATTTATGTGACTTACAAGGGAAGGAAAGCATATCAAAATATCATCAATATTGGCAATCACAAATCACAAATGTGCCAAACATATTCCTGAGTATGTCATTAATCAGACACTGGAATACAGAGGGGGCACAAGCAAGCCCATACGACATGATGCAATACTCACAGTGGCCATAGTGGACATAGCACTTCGGAGATCAAGCTTGGTGAAGATCTTGGCCATACAAAGTTTTTGCAGAACCAAGGGGACTAGTGGCAGAGGATAGGGATATTTTATGAAGATCTAGTTTAGTCCTCTAATCAATTCAAGGACTCAGTCCTCTGCCTTCTTTCCACAAAGAAAAAAGACTTGTTGAGAATGAAGGGGTGGATGAGCAGATGTAACCCTGTTGGAGGGCTTCATGAACATATTTCTCCATGCTCAGTGAGCGAAAGGGGGTCGATGTAATTACATGAGGGTGAGTTGCCAGGAAGGAGGTCAATCACACATTCATGGGGTCTATGGGGCGGTAAACCACTTGCTTTGGTTTTACTGAACACTTCCATGTAATCTAAATATATTTCAGGAATGACTGTGGTTACAGGAAGATCAGGACTTTCCACTGTGGTGGATTCAATGAAGGTGTGGGGAAGGTTCAGGCAGTAATGGTAACACTGTTTAAACCATTTTGGGATATCCTGATCCTGCCAGGAAATTTAGGGATCATGTTGTTGCATCCAGGAAAACTACAGGATTATCAGGTGCTTGGTGGTGACTGTGACCAGGAAAGAGATGGACTCGACATGAAGTGCACTGATTTGGAGGAGAAGAGGCTTCGTGCATAGCATGATTACTCCAGTTCCAATGGATTCTCCATCAGTGGTCTTTATTTGCAGAGAGTGCTGTAGCAGCTGTGTGGGGAGCTTGAGTTTCAGAACAATATCATGATCACTGAAGTTGCCAGCTGTACCTGAGTCAGCCAAGGCTGAGAGAACAGAAATAGAGTGTCATATCTGAACATTTAGCTTAAGAAATTGGTGAGATAAGAATTATGACAGACTCACCAAGGGGTTGCAGGTGGAAGTGGATGATCTCTCAACCATGGACATGGACTTGGGGGTGCACACTTGTGTGGAACATTGTACAATGAAATGATTCAGAGTTCTGTAGTAGAAGCATAGCCTTTCCCTTATCCTTCTCTCACATTCAGTGAGATCTAACTTGGCATGAGTGATTTGCATGGGCTGGAGTCACAGTTGTGCTCATGGGTGTGACATTCCTGATGTAGGCAGAACAGCAAGTGATATTCATGGGCTCTGGAGTCTCAGTTGTACTTGAGGGAGTGACATTCCGGAGGTAGGTGTAACAGTTATGGATCAGGTTGTTGAAGTGAATGGCCAGGTCAAAAAGTGAATCAAGGGTCATTTGTACATCATGGTAAGCCTGTTCAATGACCAAGTCTGCATTCAGACCCTGACGAAAAGCAGCTTTGAATGCCGACTCATTATATTCGCTGCCATTGTGTGGAATTCAAGGGCATGATCTGCTGCACGTCTCTTTCCTTGTTTGACCGCAAGCAAGTGCTCTCCAATTTCCTTTCTGCCTGGAGCATGGTAAAAAAAACATGGCAAAATATTTTGATGAAGCAGTTGTAGGAGGAGAGATATTCCCCACCCTTTTCCCAGACAGGCGTAGCTCATTTAAGAGCTTTGCTGGAAAGCAGATTTAAAAATTGGGCAATCTTCTGTTGATTGTTGATCCCCACTTGGCCGGTGTAATATAAGGAGCATTGCAGCAAAAATCCATAACATTGTGAGGCTTTGCCCACAAACTTGTCAGGGCAGGAGATGAGGGGGGAGGTGGGCATGACTTTGGACCGGCAGGTTTGGAGCACTTGGGATACAGCGTCTGTGGGCTGATTCACATGTATGTCGAGCATTCCCAGGTGTTGCTGTTGTTCGCTCATGAGCTTCCCATGAGTGGAAATGGCATCTCACCAACTCATTGCTCCTGCTGCCTCCATGAGGATGGCGAAGTAAGGAAACAGGCTGCAGGTGGATGCAAATGCAGTTGAGACATTTTATGAAAAAACACTACCAGATAGGTCCCAAAACATGAAGCAACATTGTGGTCAAAAACAGGCAAAAGGCAATCAGCAAACAACAATTAGAGGGAAGATTCAAAAAGCAGAAAACAAGGAAGCAGAACTAGATCAAAAACCAGGGTAGCAAAGACAATAAAAAGTGCTTGGTAGGATCAGGTGAAGACTACAGTGAGTGCTACTTTGCAAAGTCTCTGTGTTGTGAGTGTGTTTTTATACAGTGTAGTGGTGACTGAGTTTAGGTAGTGCAGCACGGTGGTGTACTGGTTAGCACTGTCGCCTCACAGTTCTGGGTTCGAGCCCAGTGGTTGACAGGGGCCTTTTTGTGTAGAGTTTGTATGTTCTCCCCGTGTCTGCATGGGTTTCCTCTGGGTGCTCCGGTTTCCCCCCACAGTTCAAAGACATGTGGTTAGGTTAACATGGGGTGGCCTTGGACTGAAGTGCCCTTGAGTAAGGCACCTAACCCCCAACTGCTCCCCGGGTGCTGCAGCATAGCTGCCCACTGCTCTGGTGACTTAAGTAATGAAGTTGGGTACTTTGTCCACCTTTGATAAATAGTTGGGCAACTGTGAACGTCAGAGTGAGTGTGGTTGCTGGGAGTCGTAGTCTATGTTTCTAGGCTGTGGTGTGTTCTGGGAAGTGGAGTTCAGAAGCGAATAAAGGAATACAGTAATAAAAGGTAATATAAACAAATGAATAAGGTCAAACTTCAGACATATAAAAACTGAGAAATGTCTTTGTGTGTGGTATTACAGTGACCCTGTCTTTGGTATCAGGGCTACAGGGCTTTAGTGCAATATACTTAGCATACAGATTTTAGTAGATGTTTCCTGGTGTGTGGGCAGGATAGGCATTGTACTGTATAAACATATGGATCTGGGGATAAAAGATCAGTCAAATAAATCCATGTAACATACTGGTCACTTTGCTTTTGTGTCCTTTAATAGCCACTGTACAGACTCAAGTCAGCTTTCTTGAAATATGAATAAAAGTTTGCTCTCAAGGGAGTATGCTCTCTTTACATTAGACTAAATCACAACACTGCACAGTGATCACAATGTCTCTTGGATTGGCTAAATATGTTTATGGAATTTTTCCTTCATTTTCTCAGACCAGCTCGTGAATATGTGTATTCATGTGTATGGCTATATGATCCTCATCTTCTGCGTCTGCATTTCCAGGCTTATTTATATGCTTGTTTATGTGAGTCTGCACATGTTTAAACTGGTCCGTGTTCACTTAGGTATGTGCATTGCTTCAGTAAATTGTGTGTGTGCCCATGTTAAAAGTGCAGTCAGGTTGCATAAGCAGACACACATTTGGAAGTGTTTTGTGAGGTGTTTGAAGCATCATCGGGAGACGATCAGTCTCAGCCTCAGGTGTGGGCTCCTGGCATCTTATATGTTCTGAGCCCAAGCTAGAACCCCGTTCACCTGGCCCTCTGTCCTTCACATGCTCCCTTGTTAACCTTAAAAGTCACGAAGCCACTAACGGGGTATGGGCACCAGCAGACCTCCCCCCCAAAAAAACCCCCCTTTCTTGATGCAGTACTCTTATCATAAATCACTAGGCGTCTTTCCTGTCACCATGTCTATGCTAAGGGGGACTACGATTATGTGTGGGCGCGTTGCAGAGGCGTGAATTGTTGCTAAGACTCTCATGTTCTGGACTCACTAACAGTGTTCCCTCATGCACATTTTCCCCCTTTTATATTAAACCTCTTTGATTTGAAACTCTTGGAATAATGGTTCTCTAGCCCCAGGCAACAGAGTGTGTGCTCTGAATAATGGGCAGAACAACTAAAAGCACAGCCCCCCTTTTTTACACACATGTACACATAAAGGCTATGTTTGGGCTGTATTTAAACAGTCACTGATGCTAGACAGCACTGGACCCAAAACCAGATGCTATTTCATACATCTAAGTATGTGTTCCATGTTTAAGAGGCACTAAGCAAAGGTTCATTTGGTCTATTTGCCATACACAGCAAATATGCTTTTAGCAAGTATTACACTGTCAACTTCAGATGACAGCAGAGTCTAATGACATTTGACAACAGCATCCGCGTTTAATAGGAGGATTTTCTTGACTGTTGTTTGTGTCTCCGGCAGACGGATGTGTCAAACAGTACTGCCCTTATCTTAGATAATGGCTGTGATTAGCAGCAAGAGTTTTGAGTGCGCCATACAACAAGCAAAAGGCTGACAAAACCAGCCTAATCGAACCTGACAGGACAGGTGGCAGGCGTCCAAAAGCTGCCAAGAAGTAACACCAGGGAGCCGCTTGTTTAATCGCTTACAGTTGCTTTGGGCTCACAAGAAAGAAAGAAAGAAAAAAGAAAGAAAATGGGAGGAGGGAAAGTTTTAAAAAAGACTGTAAAAACAGTCACCTGGCCCCGGCTCAAACAGGTGCTTGGAGGGGGAAAGTCGTCGGCCCACATTTAAGCTTTAAATGTATGTGTTTGGGTGGGTGCAGGGCAACAGAGGCCAAATTAGCATATTAGATTCAGCACCAACTGGGCTCAGGCTCCCTGGCAGGATCTTTCGGAACCGATTCACTATAAAGCTGCTTAATTTGCCTGCCACCGGCCTGTTATTATGTCTTACTCTGTTATTAACCATATTCGGCACAGGATCAAAGAAACTGGTGGAGGAAAACGGAAACAATCTCTTTTTTTCTGCTTCAGAAAAAAAACGTCTTTCAATCAATCTCTGGAGGTGGAATTTTCAAGGACTACTGTTTTTTTTTTCACATCCTCAGACGAACAAGCCAATGAAAACTGAAAGCTCATGTCAGATTGTGGTTGTAATGCATTAAAACCTGAGCAGCAAGTGAAACTAAATATTTTTAACATGACTTTGACGCAAGTAAATCATTTGCAAATACAAAACAGAAGACTGATGATGCAATGCTAACCCTCGGAAATTAAATCCTCGTAGCTAAAATGAACGATGTACCATAAGACAGACAAAGCAAGAAGATTCAACGAGCAGATGACTTTCCATAAAGGAAAATATCTTTTATCTTAACATTTAAAAATATCAGCGCACCCCAGACAAACCATGACAACCCAATCATTTGGTTCCCAAAAACAAACTGGACAAGCTTTTGGTGTCCTACAGTAAAATCATATTTGAACATATGTGTCTTGCTGTTTGGCAGCCAAGCCATGACAGCAGAGGTGGAGAGGGTTAGGGGCCGCACCTGCAGGGGCCTGAGGCTGGAAGTTACCTGGCAGGCGGCGGGGAACGTCGCTGATGGACGGCAGGCCGGTGGCACGGCTGGAGGACAGAGGGGTGGTAGAGTGCACCGAGGGGGATGCCATGGGGCTCAGGTACGTTGAGTACACTTGCTCATTAAACCAAGGAGGGGACGACTGTGACTGCCGTAGGTCTGACCATGTGTGACCAAACAAAGAGATGGAGCATTATTTCCACAGATATTATTTCCTTGTGGGTTTTTTTTTACACTTGTGTGATTAGTTAAAAGATATATATCATAATGTTATGTCTTGTAATAATGTTATGCCTTGTTACTGATTAAATTGTCGATGCAAGCAGAGGTGAAAAGTACTTAAAGTACTTTGATAATTTTGTTGATAAACTTAAGTAACATTTTAGGGGATGTGCAATTTACCTGAATAAAAATAGATTAATTAAAACTCTTATAAATTGCATTCCCCCCCCTTTTTTCCCCCCAGGCACCAATTCAACCAACATTTCTATGTATTTCTTTTGGCTCAATATGAATTCAAATGAACTGGGGAAACCCTAACTTTTGCAACTTTTAATATGAATAGACTTCAAAGTGCAAATAGTTATGACTTTGCAAGTATAAGAAGACCATGAAAGAAAAAAAAAGCATGTGATTTCAGTTCAAATAATTTCCTTTCTAACTTTTAACTGCTTGAGAATATTTGGTAGTGGATACTTTTTAACCTTTACCCAAGTGTAATTCTGACTTCGTGGCACAATATTTCACTTAACTAACATTCTCTGTACTGTTTCCACTTTAGATTTGGGTATTTGTTTCCCTACATTGATCCTATTCATGGGTGAACAGGTTTTTATCTTTTGGGTCTATGATAACATCCAGAAGAGACTGTCCTT
Source organism: Notarius lentiginosus (assembly GCA_025400055.1). NCBI lineage: Eukaryota > Metazoa > Chordata > Actinopteri > Siluriformes > Ariidae > Notarius > Notarius lentiginosus. The sequence goes on from JAODVO010000022.1 coordinate 58,934,814, forward strand.
AAACAGAGAGCTAAAAGAAAGTGGTGCAGGAATAATGTTATCTTAGCTGTTACAAAGCGATACCCAGGGCTCAGGATTTTTAGAGCAGGAATTAAAGACAAATGATATGTCCCTCATCTCTCTAGGTACAGGGTGCACTGTGCTCTATTTTTCTTTGCTAATCACCCCTCCACAAATATATCCACTGGCATAATTTACGACTTTAGTTGAAACTTAGCACATCTGTATTTTTGCTTAGTTGAATAAAATGCATTTGCTTAGTTGAATAGAATCATGTATTAATATTTTATATTGTAAAAAGATGTACCACGGTACCACAGTGGTGCCACAGCTGAGTGTGAAAAGTTCAGGAACTTAAACTTGCCCATACCTGAGATTTGGCTCTGGCTCTGAGGAGAGAATGAGTTGGGGGTATTGAGAGAGGTTCGGGGGGTTTGTGTTGGCATAGCCACCCTCATGGTGCTCTGTCGGATGCGTTCTAGCTCGCTCAGGCGGTCAGAGAACAGTCCCGCCTTTGGTGAATCGTCCAACTTCGGCCTGTGCCCTGCAATTTAGACGAGACGGCACGTGAGCTGATGGTGCTGGGATCCTGGCCATGCCACTGCATGACTGTTTCATTACCATGTTCACCACAAACAGCGTCATATTAATTACCCAAAGCAGAAAGCATTCCAAAATATTTAAGCTTTGATACAATTTCAAATGGCAGTAGAAGTAGGCAAACTCCTACATAGTAGATATTACTGTAATCCCTTAGAAGTAGATGAATTACAACTTAGGGCTATGCCTTTTTCTGAATTATTCATTATATAAACACAGTAATTCCTCAGAGTGGCAACACAGTGACAGAAATATGATGTTTTGCTGAAGCACAAAAACTAGTTCATTAAAGTTTTGATGAAGCCTGCTGTCTAATATAATTCACCATTTGTATTAATAGGTACATGCTTACAGTTAACTTCCATTTGGAGTATGGCAGGCTTCTCGGATGGCTTGCGATGGATAAAAATGGGACAAGTGTTCCATTTCCTTCTGCATGAGCGTTTCATTCAGCCCTCTGGCATGTTCGGCTTGTCTTATTAATTTAGAATGTACTCTATTGCTATCACTCTGCCCTTAAAGTCCAAAACGATCAGTGGCTCCACAACAAAAGAGCTGTTTAATGTACTTGAGCTTACCCCTGCTGAGCTTCGCATTTTCCATACTGTTCATACTGTTAATGTACAGGGTTAAAGCAGGTGAAAGACACTTTGTGCCATGCCAGTCAAAAAAACCCAGGCTGTCTAGCAAAGCACACCTTTCACCTTTTAACCACAAACTCCCATCCTTCCTTTACTACCTGTACAGTGGGATCTGCAGACACAAAGGGTCCATACTGACAAATGCTTTACAGGAGGCTCATAACAAAACCAGTTAAGAGCTCGCAGGTGCCCCGTGCCGGCTCAACCCATAGCAGAGGACGGATAAAGAGAGGAGAGAGGCCCCAAGCTGCACTCCCCCCAGCCCTCTTGCCCATTAAAACAGTGCTGTTTGTCTGTCTAGGCCAGTACCAGCTTCCCAGAGAAGGCAGTAAAGTAAATATCAAACAGGAGAAGGAGAAAAACTCCTGCTGAAACTGGAACTGTTCCAGTTGGCATAGAGCAACCAACTATGACAGGACCTCGACTACACTCATTGTAAAGAGAACAAAAAGACAGCGTAGACACTGAGAGAGACAGAAAAAGACAGTATTTCTTCCACAGTAGACATATTATTGGGAAGCAGAGGGACAGTAGATGACAGATTACAGTATATGTGGATGTAATACATATTTAATACTCCAAGACACATGTATGACATTACGAGCCTCACTTCAGTGTCTACTGGTGCAACTAAAGCCAGTGGGCATAGTGATATACTAGGAGCTGAAACCTCCATAGAGTCCAACTTCAGTCATTGAACAAACCCTTTTGCTCACTGTAATTTATTTTACTACAAGCTGTGCACAGGCACTGATACTAAAATTAAGTACATAAAAACCTCTGGAAAAAGTTGTACATCGCGTATGCTCTCGGCTTCATATAAAAAGTGGTGTCCTGGAGACCAAGTGGACTCTCATCACCATGATTTTGGAGCCCCTCGATTTGGGCGGCACGGTGGTGTAGTGGTTAGAGTGGGTTAGAGCCCAGAGGCTGATGGGGACCATTCTGTGTGGAGTTTGGATGTCTCCCCATGTCTGCGTCGGGTTCCTCCAGGTGCTCCGGTTTCCCCCACAGTCCAAAGACATGCGGTTAGGTTAACATGGGGTGGCCATGGGCTGAATTGCCCTTGAGCAAGGCACCGAACCCCTAACTGCTCCCCGGGCGCTGTAGCATAGTTGCCCACTGTTCTATATTATGCCCACTATATTATGTGAATATAGCACTGTTTCATCCAAATGTATCGCCATGATCTTAAAGACAACCATGTGGTTATCTTTAACCTTGATTTATTCTCCAAATAATGTTTTCTTAATATGTTTACAATGCTGAGAAAGAAAAGCTTATATTCATGATATATGATCAAAAAGAACAGAAGTTTAAAGTGTCCATGCAATGGAAAACCAAATGTTTCCTGCTTTTTTGAAATAAGAGAATGATATACCATGGAAACATTGTCAAAGTTTCTTCCACCCACATTCCATTCAGTCTAATATATGTATATATAAAACTAAGCTGCAAAAAAATGTCCATTTAATTATAATTTAATCATATTTGTGATTGACAATTACACATCACTGCTTTTCAGTGAATATTTCATCCAAGACTATCTGAAACTAAATGGTCTAAATCATGGAAGAAATTTTTTGATGAAGTGCAGCCTATCAGAACGGAGGCCATTTAGTGTAAATCGGTCTTAAAGGTCCAGTAAAAAATAAATAAATACGACACATTGTTATATTAAAAGTGGATATCAAGAGAAATGTAGAATATGTGGACTTTAAACATGCTAAACTTTCTCCAAATCAGCTAATTAGGAACACAATAACACAATTTTTACATTTTTACTTTTTTATGTTTTTAAAATATATTTCAAACCTTTAAAGGTCCACTGTGTATGATTTATGGGGCTCTATTAACAGAAATGGAATATAATGTTCATACAGAGTCTTGCAAAAGTATTCATCTCCCTGGTGTTTGTTCTGTTTTGTCGCATTACAAGCTGGAATTAAAATGGATTTTTGGAGGGTTAGCACCATTTGATTTACACAACATGCCT
>JAODVO010000022.1:63524977-63536625 GCA_025400055.1 Notarius lentiginosus
CTATGAAAGCTAAGTTGAACCGGAGTCAAATTCCTCGTGTGTGTAACATACCTGGCAATAAAGTGCTTCTGATTCTGTTTCAACAAGTCTTCAGATATTATGGCTTTCCCAAGGATATAGTCAGTGACCGGGGCCCTCAATTCATTTCACAATTCTGGACTAGCGTCATGGACAGGTTGGGAGTATTGGTAAGCCTCATGTCAAGCTATCACCTCCAGTCTAACGGCCAAGTAGAGAGAGAAAATCAAGAAATTGGTTGTTTCCTAAGAATCTACAGTACTGCATGCATAACCAGTGGGACTGGGCATGCTTCCTTCCTTGGGCCAAGTATGCACAAAACTCACTCAAACACTCAGCCACCCAGTTACCACCGTTTCATTGCATACGGTAGCTCCTCAGGGGGGTCTGTCAGTAAACCCGCTCAGAGTAAACAAACATGGACACTTTGAACTACAGCTCTCACGATTCACAGTGCCCTCTGTCCTCCCTCATACTGAAAGTCAGCTGTCTCTCATTTCCTCAATTACCTGGTCACCTATTTAAGCTCCTCTAAATAACACTCCGGTGCGAAGTATCGTTCTGTCTTTCCAGTTCATACCAAGCCTTGTTTCTTCTGACTCTCTTGTTTATTCTGACCCTTTTGCGATTTCTCTCACATTTTCGCTCTTGCCTTAGCTACCCTGTGTTGTTCGCCGATCGCCCAACCCTTGCTTGTTTACCAACGCTGATTCCTGTCCCTCGCTTTGGCTTTGTCAGTCTGCATCCCGCTCTCCTCTGTGCATACATCTGTACCTGCGTTCTAACCTAAAGTTAAACAATAATGTGTTGAAAGGATCCTCAGTATGAACACGAGAAAATATTTTAATTCTTATTTTAGTGTTTTAGGTTTAAATATATAGTATCCATTGAAGGTATCTAGTGAATAATGGATAACGTAGACCTGTTTTTTTTTTCTTTTGAAAGTAAGAACAAGCTTTAGGCATTCCAAGTGAATCCACAATCATCTTAAGGGTGTCCATGTAGTATCATGCAAAAGTGAAATGTATTCGATGGTGAATCCAATATATTTACATGCATTTTTGCACTATTTTCCTAACTATTGGTAACAGGGTTGATTTTTATTAACATTATTATTAGTGTTTCACTGTAGGGCGACATGGTGGTATAGTGGTTAGCACTGTCGCCTCACAGCAAGAAGGTTCTGGGTTCGAGCCCAGCGGCTGACAGGGGCCTTTCTGTGTGGAGTTTGCATGTTCTCCCTGTGTCTGCATGGGTTTCTTCTAGGTGCTCTGGTTTTCCCCATAGTTCAAAGACATGCGATCAGGTTAACATGGGGCAGCCTTGGGCTGAAGTGCCCTTGAACAAGGCACTTAATCATATGCTCCCTGGGTGCTGTAGCATAGTTGCCCACTGCTCTGAGTATTTGTGTGTGTTCACGGGTTCAGATGAGTTAAATGCAGAGGTTAAATTTCACTGTGTGCTTGTGTACATGTGACAAATAAACTACTTCTTGAAAGTGCAGCTAACACAGGCATAGATTTGTTTTGAAATGTGCTGGGGAAAAAGGAAACCTTGTGTGATCAATTTTAAATCAAGTGAGTTTTCACTGAAAGTATTCCTTAAGTGTTTTAACTCATCTGTATTCAGCAGTATCAGTGACTTTTGAATCGAAACATGCAAATTTAACGAGTGTATCATTCATTTCTAGTGTGAGTACTTTTGTATCATACTTTTGGACTGCACTTTGAGAAAGCAGTATCGAATGCTATACAAGATGGAAAGAACTGGATGCCATAAGAGAATTTTATTGTTTAGACTGTATTGTTTGGCATGTTATTGGTTACACTTCAGCTGTATTTTGAACAATATTACTAAGAATTCAAGAACATTATTCCAAGTTTGATTGAACCTGCAGAAGAAATGTCAAGTTTCATCAAAATGCTTCTGGGTATAGAACTGGAGACATCTCTTCATCCACCAACCAATTTGTGTTGTTCTGACACATACCACTGCAGATATGTACCATGTGTTTAACTAGAGGTCATGGGAAGACTGAGCGCAAGCTATGTCTTTTCCCCATCATCTGTGGCTTTGGCTGTGATAAATACCCATGAACTCTTTATCTGTGTCGTGACACAAATATGTGTTAAGTATAAACCAGGTTTAACAATGAAGTGCACAATATAACAAAAATGTCATTGAAATTGTGTGCTTTATATTTTTCAACAGTTTACAGATTTATTGCCAGAAAAATCTGATTTATTGAGTCAGCGTTTTTGTAGTTGTTGCCCTCCAGGGCTTAGACTAGTAAGGAACAACAAAGTTTATGTAATATCTATGCAAAGCATGACCTTATTCTGTCAGCAGTTTGTACGTTCTACAGAAAAATGACTATGCTAATTTAAAACCTAACTTACTGTAACCACAAGTAGGCTATCGGTTCATTCATCTGTTATTCATTATTGAAAAGAGGATTATAGTGCATGAACATGTTTTAAGAAAAAAGTCCAATTTCCAAATGAAAAGTCAAACAAGATAGTTTTATTGCTTCAGGAAAACATTTATTTTAATATAATGCTGGTGTTGGATTTCACAGTACGTTGCTGCATTGCAGATTTAATTGATGGTAATTGTCTGCCTAATCCAGTCGATGAAAATGCAAACCTGGAGGCAGAATGATGCAGATCAATGAGGCAGATTATTTGTGTTACAGAGACATTTGCTGTCAATGCTATAGATTGTATTTAATCATATTACAACAGACAGCACTTGATTTTACCTTGGTATAGACACCAGGTTGATCCTTCTCAGCACAGCCATAACCCCAAGACACAATACCTTGCAGCTGACTATTGCACACCACAGGGCCACCAGAGTCACCCTGAATAAGGGAGAGTTAACATTTTATTGTTATTAGGCCAAAAATATAAATATGGTCCCCTTTGCTTTCCACTTTACTCTCACATTTCAATTTACCTCGCAAGAGTCCATGCCTCCCTCCAGGAAGCCAGCACAGAACATGGCATCAGTGATCTCACCAGGGTAAGCCTTCTTACAATCACTTTCAGAGAGAATAGGGACCTCCAGACACTGCAGCTTGTTGCTATCAACAGCTGCAAGCAAGTTTCCAAAATGAGTCAATATAAGTAAAGAGCAGTCAAACAGGAATATATTATTTACAATCCAAAAGACATATAGGAAGCAATTAGGAAAGAAGTTCTGAAAAATTGCTTTCGAAGCAATGAAAACCAGTAAGTGTTGCAATAATTCCACACAATGTTGTCATATCTTAATGCATTTTAGACATAAAACTCCTACTTGTACTTTTCAATTGCATTTTAACATCAAATTATCCTGGGCTAATTATCCAAGTCTGTACTCACTGGAGCTCATGGTGTCTCCCCATCCAGAGACCCGGCACATGGTACCTGCAGGGGCGCAGCTCGTGGGCAGGGCCACAGTCTGCACATACTTGTTCAGGGTGGCAGGTTGACTCAGCTCGATAAGCATGATGTCATTGTTCAAGGTCTTGGAGTCATAGTTGGGATTGACAATGACACGGGAGGAGGAGATGAACTGCTCATGACCCTCATCAATGTTGAGGTTGTGTTCACCCAAACGAACCTCCACACGACTAGAGATGGGACGGAAATGGTTCTGTGTTCAAGAGGTGTATTTTTCATGAATGACTAATTCATTAATCATAACATAAATCACTTACGATTTGGAGCAGTGAGCAGCAGACACAACCCAGTTCTTATTGATCAGAGAACCACCACAGAAGTGATAGCCGAAGTTCAGAGACACTTGCCAGGGCTGGGAGTGGGGTTGGCACTCATACCCTCCAACAATCTTGTCATCCTCCAGAGCAACTGCATGCAAAAAAATAAAATAAAATATATCATATTGTGCTCAGCATCTGTTTAAAAAAAAAAAGGAGCTTTATACTTACAACAAGCTCCTACAAGCAAAAGCAGGACCAGAGACCTCATGATGGCTATTGATCACCTATGATGGGGATCTCATGTCACACTCCTATTTATGCCAAACATTAGTCCTGTGTGGACCAATCAAAAATTGGAACTAAAAAATAATCTAAAGTCTGATAAGTGACTCTGTAAATTAATTATTATTTTTGGCCAAAAATAACTTGGTCACTCTCAGTAACTGGTCAGGGTCATGGGGGAGCTGGAGCCAAGCTTGGGATTGAACTGGAAACCCTGGAACCCTTTACCTAAAGCACCACCGAGCTACTTCCTAAAAAGAAAAATAAGGAATATTTAGTCAATTTTTCTAACTTCCTTTTTTCTTGAAAGTCATTACTGTATACTTTTTTTCCTTTGTTCAATAGTACTGTTCACTCTGCTAATGTAAACAGTTCATTTCACTCATTCTAAGGCCATGATATACAACGATTCTTCCCAGAGACAATACAGTGCAAACAACAACATTAAAACCTCATTAAATTATAATTTAGATTTTTATTTAAATTAGACAGTAATTTATTAGTGTATTAACTGATCAGTTGCCAGGTCATCACAGGGCTGACACATAGACAACCATTCACACTCACGGTCAATTTAGACTCACCAGCTAACCTAACCTGCATGTCTTTGGACTGTGGGGGAAACTGGAGCAAACCCACACGGACATGGGGAGAACACCGCACAGAAAGGCCCTTGCCAGCCATGGGGCTCGAACCCGGACCTTCTTGCTGTGAGGCAACAGCGCTCACCACTACACCACCGTGCCACCCTCACCTGAACTTAATAAGAGAAAAGATACAGTCGTATATAGCTATGGAAAAAAAGACCACTTTTAATGGTGGCCATCATTAGAAATGGTCTATGAATTTTTCCATAGCTGTATATCCATTGCCGCCAGCCTTGCATCAAACAGTCCGCTTGCCCAACCCAGCTTGGAAACCTCCATCATGACCTAAACCACCAAAATTAGTAAAAGGTTCGAGACAGCACCTCTGTTTTGAGAATTTAATGACATGCCTAGAAACTCCTGCTTTTGATTGTGCAGAAATGAGTATTCAAAGATCCAACATGTGCATCCTTTTGCAGCATTATAAATGTGGGCTTGTAATACAGATAAACCATTCTGTGTGGAATTACATCATGTATTGTTGGAAATGAGGATGCTGCCTAGCCGAACACGTTAATTTATTGAGTACATGCATGCTGTGCCCCACAATTAACACCCCTGCCTTCTGAACTTCCAAAACTCTTATCAAGTCATGTCAATTTCAGTTTGTACCATAAGATGGCGCCAAACACAAATGTTCGATATGATCATAATATTAGGGGTATCTATATCCAGATTTAAACCCACGGTAGTCATGGTCTAAACTGTAAAAATTATTTTTTCTTTCTGTCTTCTGTCTTAAAGTAAATAAATACATATGAACCATGCAACTTTAGTCTTAATAAGAGTGCAATTGAATTATAATAAGCTAATTTGGCATTACGGTAGCATGGTGGTGTAGTGGTTAGCACTGTCGCCTCACAGCAAGAAGGTTCTGGGTTCAAGCCCAGTAGCTGACATGGGCCTTTCTGTGTGGAATTTGCATCTTCTCCCCGTGTCTGTGTGGGTTTCCTCCGGGTGTTCCAGTTTCCCCCACAGCCTAACCTGCATGTCTTTGGACTGATTGATGGCTCTAAACTGTGTGTGTGTGTGTGTGTGTGAGAATAGTTGTTTGTCTCTATGTGTCAGCCCTGTGATAACTTGGTGATTTGTCCAGGGTGTACCCTGCCTCTTGCCCATAATCAGCTGGGATAGGCTCCAGCTTGCCTGCGACCCTGTACAGGATAAGCGGTTCCAGATAATGGAAATAATCTGGCATTATCAGTGTGCGTGCGTGGTGTTCCGATAATATATTCCGGTCATATGTCATGGCTACCACCTCTGTACACAAAAGCTTTCAGGCGTGTGTTGAGCGCAGATAATTTATAGCCATTAAAGCTACTTTTATTTGGTAAAAGCTACCTTAAGGCATGATGTCAGGTTCGAATTATTCAGTACAATGGTACAGGTCATCTGAATGTTTGGAAGAAGGAATTTTCTGACATTCACAAATGCAACAAAGGAACATTGCGATGCACATGTCATCCACCATTTAAACAGTTTCCATTTCCCACTAAATTAAAAGATCCTGATGGACATCGTGATTGGGTGAAATTAGTCAAGAAAGTCAAAGTCCTTCCTGCACCATACATGGTGCGCTTGGTGGCACTGATCTCGGTTTCGTAGCCCTCAGCTTCTCGCCTATATTACATAGCTTGGGTTACAAGTCTTCTGGTAACCATGAAAGTTTGACTCCCCACTCACATCTGTATTGCAGCATGCCTTGCCAGTAGGCACCATTTTTATGATGGTCTTTGGTATGACTGGACCGTAAGTAGAACTTGCGATCTCCCGATCAAGAGGTGGACATGCTAACCACTAGGCCACTTGCCAGTGAAATTAGTAAACTGATAAATTATATTGTTTATACATCTATTTACATTAACAATCGCAATACTGGGGCTATGAACCATTAAATTATTAAACACTTTGTTAGCTGGGTATTGCTGTTGCGTACACCTGTTAGATCGAGTAGTAGTACTATGGGATCTAGTCTGTGTTTTACAGTTTCAACTTCGCTTCTTTATAATTGTTTCGAAGCCTTGTCAGTAGGTTATGTTTGTCATGACTAATCAGATACTTATTAATATCCATCCAGATACAAGGGGCCATTTATCAAGTGCTTCCTTTTCATTTTTCCAACCGTCTGACAGTTTAAATGGGTCTGGTATTGTTAATTTGCTGTCGCCAATTTGTATATCAAGGAGTAAAGTGTAGTCCTGTTTTGCAGCTTCTTTATTTAAATCTATAGAAGCATTTTGTATCAAAAGTGCATAAGCAAAAGCTGCTAGTGACTTATTGTGTCTTCCTGCAACTATTTTTGTTTACCACAATTCCACATATGTTCCATATGTTATTTCATAGTCTTGGTGTCTTCAGTATTGTTCTACAATGTAGAAAATAGTCACAATACAGAAAACCTATGAATGAGTTGTGGCCAAACATTTGACTGGTACTGTACATGTTAAATGTAAATGTTGAAATTAAAATGAAAACCATGATTTTTAAATAATGTTTGACCTGTATTACACTCAAAACAATCCAACAGTACATTATTTAATGTTTTGTCTCATTATTATTATTATAGACACATTTCCTTTTTGATACCTGCAACACATTTAAAAAAAAAAGTTGGAACAGTAAATCATTTACCACTTTATAATGTTGATACTCCTTCTCACAACTCTTAAGATGTTTAGGGACTGAAAACACTAACCAATGAAGCATTTCAGGTGTTATTTTCTCACTTTTCCTGCAAACAGATCTTAAGGTATGTAACAGTACAGGGTCGTCACTGTCATATTTTTTGTTTCAAAATTTGCCACACATTCTCTATTGGAGACAGAGGGGACAGGCACCCTCTTCTTCCATAGCCATGCCTTTGTAATGTGTGCAGAATGTGAGTTTGCATTGTAATGTTGAAATATCCCTGGATATAAGACTAGCATTGTAGTAGTCAGGTCTGGAAGTAACAAAGTGTTGATGATCATCTCTGCTAAAGAGGGAGAAAAGGAGGGACGAAGCCTGGCAATGTTCCTAAGGTGAAAGAAAGCTGTTTTGGTAATATTTTTACTTTGCGCTTGACATGAGAGTCTGGAGTACTACATGACCCAAGGCTTTAAATGTGAGCTGAGGTAGATGTTATAAAACCTGGAAAAAATCACGAGTCATGCTTCATTTTCTTTAGTGTGAATTTGGATGCAGTAAGTATAACCTCAGATTTATTAACAGTAATAAATTATACAGATTTATTACTCAGCATATGATTTATCAACAGCAAGTGATTTCCATCCATTATCTGTAACCACTTACCCTGTACAGGGTCACAGGCAAGCTGGCGCCTATCCCAGCTAACTGTGGGTGAAAGGTGGGGTACACCCTGGACAAGTTGCCAGATCATCATAGGGCTGATGCATAGACACATACAATCATTCATACCTACGGTCAATTTAGAGCCACCAATTAACCTAACCTGCGTGTCTTTGGACTGTGGGGGAAACTGGAACACCCAGAGGAAACCCACGCAGACACAGGGAGAACATGCAAACTCCACACAGAAAGGCCCCCGTTGGCCACTGACCTAGGTGTCACCCTGCAAGTGATTTCTCTTATGATAAAAATATAGCCATTATAGAAAATACACCTTTTGAACATCATAGAACCATTTCCCTTCCATCTGTAGTCATGTGGAGGTTCATTTGGGTGAGCACCACATCCAGATTAATGAGGGTACTGAGCAGTCCATTTCTTCCCCCTGTATCACCCCCACATCCCAACTATAACTCCTGGAACATGGACAATGTCATCATGCTCATCAAGCTGAGTTGACCTGCCCCCCTGAACAGCTATATGCAGCCTGTAGCACTGCCTAAGAGCCACCCCGCTGTTGGTACCTTGTGCACAGTCTCTCGATTGGGAAACATCATGAGCTCCCGTGAGTACAGACTTTTATCATTAGCCCTACGCAACGTGTTTGTGAAAATGTAGCAGATGGCCTTAAAATGCAATTTAAACTACAAGGAGTAAGAGTTTTATGTCTAACATACATGAAGATGTGACAACATTGTGTGGAAGTATCCCAACACTGACTAGTTTCATTTCTCTGAAAGCAATTTTTCAAACTTGGGGAGGAAAAAATTATTTCCCAGTTGTTTCCTATTTGTATTTTGGATTGTAAATAATATATTCCTGTTTGGGGCGGCATGGCGGTGTAGTGGTTAGCGCTGTCACCTCACAGCAAGAAGGTCCGGGTTCAAGCCCCGTGGCCGGCGAGGGCCATTCTGTGCAGAGTTTGCATGTTCTCTCCGTGTCTGTGTGGGTTTCCTCCAGGTGCTCCGGTTTCCCCCACGCTCCAAAGACATGCAGGTTAGGTTAACCAGTGACACCAAATTGACCGTAGGTGTGAATGTGAGTGTGAATGGTTGTCTGCGTCTATGTGTCAGCCCTGTGATGACCTTGCGACTTGTCCAAGGTGTACCCCGCCTTTCTCCTGTAGTCAGCTGGGATCGGCTCCAGCTTGCCTGTGACCCTGTAGAAGGATAAAGCAGCTAGAGATAATGAGATGAGATATTCCTGTTTGACTGCTCTTTACTTATGTTGACTCATTTTGGAAACTTGCTTGCAGTTGCTGATCGCAACAAGCTGCAGTGTCTGGAGGTCCCTATTCTCTCTGAAAAGGATTGCAATAACGCTTACCCTGGTATGATCACTAATGCCATGTTCTGTACTGGATACCTAGAGGGAGGCAAGAACTCTTGCCAGATAAAATGAAATCGTGATACAGTATGATTATTTCTTTTACAACAAGCAAATGGCACAATATATACATTTTTAAACTTTATAATGAATGCAATTTGATTTTCTTTTTTCACTCAGGGTGACTTGAGACCCTGTGGTGTGTAATGCTGAGCTGCAAGGTGTTGTGTCTTGGGGCTATGGCTGTTCTGAGAAGAATTGCCCTGCTGTCTATACCAAGGTAAAATCAAGTACAATCTCTTCCAATATGACCAGATACTATATGATCTACAGCTCGTATATCATATTTCTGTACCATGAATAATCTTGAAATATTTTCTCACTCTGCTTCCAGGTCTGTATTTTCACAAGCTGGATCATCCAAACAATGGCTATCAATTAAATCTGCTCCAGCCCTCTTTATACAATGTAATAACATAGTGTGAAATCCAACACCAAAATATGCAAATAAAACTTCATGAAGGAATAAAACTATCCTGTTATTTCAGCATGATTTTCTTTTATAAATATCAAATCACTATAATCCTGTACTTTATGGAAAATTCCAGCCTGAAATACATTAAATGCATTTATATGTGAAGTATACCACGAGTTGGCCAAGTGGTTAGCGTGTCCGCCTCTCGATTGGGAGATCGCAAGTTCTACTTGTGGTCGGGTCATACCAAAGGCCATTATAAAAATGGTCCCTACTACCGCCTGGCAAGGCACACTACAATACAGATGCGAGTGGGGAAGTCAAACGATCACGGTTACCAGAGGACTAGCCCCCTGCTGTAACCCTAGCTGTATAGGTGAGAGACCGAGGGCTATGGAAACGGAGATCAGTGCCACACCTATACGCTTCAAAGAGCTGGTTAGTACTGGGACAGGAGACTGCTAGGGTAAACCAGATCCTGGCATGAGAGGGACTTTGACTTGACTTGATATATGAAGTATTTGTGAAGTATTTCTGGAAGATGATTCAGGTGCCACTTTGTTTGCGGGTGTTGTGTAGTCATTATCCTCATGAGAAGCTAGCAGTTGTCTGCTGATCTTGTCCGTCACAGGGTGACATTGCTGGCAAAGTAATGTACTGTATATGGTACTGTATATGCCACAAATAAAGGCTCTCTTCTTCTTAGTTATAATACTTTTCCCTCTTAAAAGCCCAGATTACAATTCGACATACAAAAGATGAATTGTAAGAAGCAAGGATATGATGAATAAATAAATAAAAGAAATATTCATCAATTAATATATATATATAACTTTTGCTTATGATTAAGATATGTGCAAAAAGGGACAGATGATTTCAAGTCAAGAAAGTCTCTAGTTCTTCATAGTTGAAAATGTCCAGATTTCATGAGGAAGGGTTTTTTTCCAGGCTACAACACATATTATACCCTTAATGGAAATTACATTAAAACTAATTCATATAATTCATTTATTGTACAGGGTTATTTATTTATTTATTTATTTATTTAGATGTTTTGCCATTTAATCCAAAGTCCATACATGCTGAGCTGTGTACTGAACAGAACAGCACAGTGTGGGATAGTTAACTTTTTTCCAGTTGTTGGTCTGATAATCTCGATAACCTTTAGTAAGTTTGCCAGCTGGAAGCCTTTCAGTCTCTTAACAGGTGATTGGTCAGATTCCAGGGATTCAAGCCCCACCATTGCCAAGCTGCCACTGTTGGGCCTTGGAGCAAGACCTGTCACACTGTGTTCGATGGGTGCCCCTGTGCTCTCATAAGAAACCTCTTCTTATGTTTCAGAAAACTGGATGAATATATTTTTAATTTATGTATTTATTCATCATATCCTTGCTTCTTACAATTCATCTTTTGACTCCATAGGACACAGGTTTGTTTACCTGAACAGTTATTCATCAGTCTCAGTACAAAGACGTAGTGCTCCCTGTCTAAGCAGGGATTGGCACACTACATGACAGACACCACAGCCCACTAATGTGTTTAGGAAATTTTACTGTTATATTTTGTTTCTGTAACCACTGTTTTATAATAATTGTCATTATTCATGTCAATATTATATGCATAAGGTTTTAGGGAACCTACTACCGAAGCGGTTATTACCAAATAAGATGTGGAAACTTGTCTAGGGTGGAACAGTGGTGTAGTGGTGAGCAGTGTTGCCTCACAGCAAGAAGGTCCTGGGTTTGAGGCCGGCGAGGGCCTTTCTGTGTGGAGTTTGCATGTTCTCCCCATGTCTGTGTGGGTTTCCTCCGGGTGCTCCATTTTCCCCCACAGTCCAAAGACATGC
>JAODVO010000022.1:63636861-63647801 GCA_025400055.1 Notarius lentiginosus
GCAAGGCCTCTCCAAGTTTGAAGAAACAATTGTCAAGCTATCTGAGACAAAGAGGAGGAGGAAGGTCAAATCCCAGGCACACAGACCAGCGTCAGACTACACCTGTCCTCAGTGTGGGAGGGATTTGTCACTCCCGCATTGGCCTGTCCAGCCATACTTGACGCTGCATTAGAACAACCCAGAGTGCAACTCCATAGTCTCCTGAGACTGACGGATGCCCAAGAAGTGTGTGTGTTGATGGTTTTGATGTTCTAGTCATGAATCATGTTTTTGTAATCATATTTTGGACTTCGGCATACTGTTATTATGCTTCAGTAACTGTGTGGGGTCTACTGCAACTGTGACCATAGTAATATACTAATTTACTCAAAAATCTGTGTGGACTTGTTCAAGGAGCACATTTCTTGGACCCTTTTCTGAGGATCAACTTTGCATCAGTCTTTGTTGCCAAGCATGAGCGCCCAACCTCTTGTGCCGTTGTGGCTCAATGAATTTTCCAATTTTGCTTTTGGAGCCCTGAGAATGTCAAACTCCTGATTTATTATCCAGTTATCCATCTTACTGTAAATTATTTGGTAACTGCAGTAAACTAATAAGTACAGTAAGCTACTAGAAAATGTAAGTACTTAAAAGATTGAAGAATGTTTTAACTAATTATTATCTGCTACAAGAAAATAAAGCTGAAACAAATGAATACAGACTTTGTGAGTTTTCAAATATATTTATTTTTCTGCAGTACATACCAAAATATTTGCTATAGATAAAAATAGCATTTTATTGTACACCTAAGTAAAAATGTTTACAGACAAACATTGCTAATTTTACACAAAAAAGGTAAAAACAATAAAAACAGAACATCCTCACGTCAGTGTGCAAACCATTTATACAGATGGAAATGCCCCCTGAGGCTGCATTCCGTGATAAATTATTTAAATAGCATTTATCTACACACACACACACACACACACACACACACACACACACACACACACACACACACACACACACACACACCCTCATATGACACACAGCCTCACAGACAACAAACAGTACAATAATTTATCTGTTTAAAAAGTACTGGACACTGGAAGCACTAAAATAAAAATTAAAAAAATGAAACAAAACACTTTTATCTTTGCTTATTAAGTGAATCAGAGGCTGTTATCTTTTTGAGGAGGAATGTAATACTATTTACAGCATGTGCTACAGTAGCAATAGGTGACCGATTTGCTTTCTTTAACATGATAAAAGTAGTAACAGGTTTTATTTGTTCAAATTTTATGACTGCGTTGAGGTAATATTTGCACATTAAAAAAGTTTTCCTTAATCTCTCTCTTTTCAAGGCAAAAGGCACACAGGTCAAACATTGTTTTGAAGAACGTCCCTTTTGGGATCTATGAATGTGGTCAGATAAGGCATCATGGAGTGTGTTGGACAGACAGCCATCACCAATGACACGGCAATATTTTGGGAATCATTCTGTCCTAATCTTTTGTTCTTTAAATTTGAATTTCTTTGTATATATTATTCTGTTATAAATGATAAATAAAGTTACACTGAATTTTTACACAGATCATTAGAATATCCTCACCAAACAATCACGACTGCTACCTAAAACCCATATTTTGCAAGTGCTTTTCTTAAAAAAAAAGAGCCGTTTATTTTCAGTTCTCACTGTAGACGTGTCATTTATAGTTTTAACTTTCAACCTGGCTCCGTCCAAGCCTTCTTCAACATAGCCTCCTTCTGTGTTATTTGATATGTTTTTGCCAATATTCTGTTTCAGTCTGAGAAAAATGATGGCCACTCACTTTAGTTTTCTGTGTCTGCTTGTGTCTAGGAATTAACTAAACTTTTACTTGAGGCACTGCTAAGCAATTTAAAATAATTTGGCTCAACTCAATTTGAGGGCATTGGTGTAGATGTTACATTTGGTGTTATTGTTTTAAAACACTATTTTTAATCTTGAATTTGATATTCTACATATCTGAACCTTATAAAATGTGCACATTTTAAACACAATTACACCTGCTTGGTAATGACTTGCTAATTAATAATTCACTCTAGCATGATGAACTCTATACCATGTCTGTTCAAGTCTGGCTGTCATTATCAAGTAATCTTGAAATAAATTACTATACTGGGCAAATGTCAGTGAATTAAAGATGAAAAAAAGGGTCCCCTCTTTTGATATCCATTCAAGGAAAAAAAAAGAATGCAACGAGACAAGGTACTCAAGTGCATAGATGTCTGGAGGGAGGCATTCCTGCACAGATTTGAATGAGGTTTATTTAGAGAGACTGGTCTTTCCGATCAAGCAAAGCAATTGGAGGCTTTTTTTCTGCTCTACCTGGTCTCGGTGGAGGGGTCGTGAATTTCCAGTCAGCTCTGTTGGCTCTGTCCAAACCAGAATTGGTTACCAAAAATCCACTTGTTGCCCACCAGA
The DNA here is from genome assembly GCA_025400055.1 of Notarius lentiginosus. NCBI lineage: Eukaryota > Metazoa > Chordata > Actinopteri > Siluriformes > Ariidae > Notarius > Notarius lentiginosus. Next base: position 63,639,308 of record JAODVO010000022.1, read on the forward strand.
GTGCATGCCACAGAAAAATATAGTGGAAAATCTGTCCCTGGACTTTGCATGGAATACATATTCTTTTAAATATACAGAAAGGTGCCATCTTCCAAAAGCCTCCTGCCTGTGCAATTATGCATCTGTGGGGGGGATGCAGAATGGAGCAAATAAGTGTCTAATATATAAATAAAACATGAAAAATACTGAATTAAGGTTGTTCTAACAATATACTTGCCCATACCTCTGCATTCATACTTAAGGTCTGAGAAGTATACCATCTCTTGTGAGAAGACGAAAAGACCTAGTCGTCCACCTGCATATGTTTTGTCATAGATTCTTCCAGAATCTGCCATGATCTTCTTTCCTTCATACATAACAACCCTAAATTTGTGAAAGAAAAAAAAAGAGTTTGTGTTGGCACAGAAATCTAGTAGCACAGATATACAATGTAACATTTAAAAGACTTTTTGGTAGACAAAATCATCTTGGAGTGTTCTGTTTGATTCTTTTAAACAATACCTTATGTGTCCGGTTCTTGGTCTGTGAGTCAGGTGCCATCTGTAAGCAGTAAAGTCCTTCCAACCAATATTCTTAGGGTCATGCCACAGAGTGCGGACCTTCAGAGAAAATAAGCAATAAAACCATGCTCTTGGAACCCCTTAAAATCACATTTGAAATGGAACTTGAAATGGTGACTCAGGTTACCTGTCCAGGAGTATCCCCAGTGTGCCAAAGGGCGTTCCTTAGGTGTTCACCTGGTCCAGTGGTTGAGTTAACTACTTTGATTGACAGCCCTGAGTAACCCTGTGCCTTGGTGGGTGTGCTGGACCAGTAGGTCTGAGTTATCTGCTTCCACATCACCACATAGAAACGGGAGCTGGATTGATAACCAAACACAAATCCTGCATAGTCATCATCTCTCTCTGTATTTATGAAGAAGGTACCACTAAAATCCACTGCGTTAAACTCATGGAAACCTGAAGAACACACAAGAAATTGGTTAGAATTATTTCTTAATGAGTAGAGATACTGATCTAGCAAGGCTTTGAGGTTATAACATACCAACAGCAATTCCTGGATCACAGTTAACTGTCTGAACCAACTCTTTCCCTTGGTGACGGACTACCCAGTTAGGATCAATCTGGGAAGTGCCCTTGGGGTCCAGAGGCACCATTTGAAACTTGCGGAAGTCAGTCTCACTGATGTCAAAGTTTTCTGGGCACACATCATAGATGTCTGGAACGTTGTCCTGATCAAAGTCATCCTTACAAGCATCACCACGTCCATCACCTAGACAAAGAAGAGAATTTTCAGGAAAAAATAGCAAATTCCCAAAATTGGAAGGCAAAAATATTTTAGGAAAGAGAACTGTAATTTAGTTTTACATTGCACAATACGAACCATCAGTGTCCAGTTGATCTGGGTTGAAAGCCAGTCTACAGTTATCTTTATCATCAGGGATGCCATCATTGTCATCATCATAATCGCAAGCATCTCCTTTGCCATCTTTGTCATGGTCAGCTTGGTTGGCATTGGGAATATATGGACAGTTGTCCAAGTTGTTTTGATGACCATCTTCATCAATGTCCTGATTGCTGTCACACTTATCTCCTACACGGTCAGAGTCTGTATCAAGCTGTGGATCAAGTACAGTAACAAAGTGTTAAAAATTAGCAATGTTTTTTGATAATCTTTCTTCAGGCCCCAGCATCCCAAAGTCCAATAAACTGCTTACACTTGTCTGTGCTTTTCTATCTGATAAGCCTGTATCGTACTCGGCCTGTAGCAGTCTCTGGAGTCCCTGGACCTTGGCATACCTCACTCACACTGTTCCTCAGGCATGCATTCCTCCTCCCCATTTAACCATGGCACAGGTGTGATCCTCAGGGATTTAGTTCCAACAGGGCATGTATAAACCTACTAGCAAATTCATTCCCCACTAATAACCGCCCCCCTCCCTGCATTCCCTTTGGACTTGTTCAGCATTAGTGATTACCCTTGAAAAGCCTCACTTTTGTGTTATTGTATTGTGTGCCCCAAAGGTAAAGAGGATTTATTCCAACCTTGCATAGTGTGATAAAACTGCCCTACATCTACCTATTGGGCTTTTCATATGACAAAGGCAGTGAGGCTGAAATGAACAACAGATGGACCAGTGTGGATTATAGAGAAGAACATCTGCATCTGTTATATACTGCTCTGATACATACCTGCTCAGGATTGTGCTCCAGAGGGCAGTTATCACACTGATCACCAACCCCATCCAGATCAGTATCCTTTTGATCCACATTGTACAGATAAGGACAGTTATCCTTTTCATTCAAAATACCTGAGGATAAAGGTCAACATTACAAAACCTGGATTTTAGATCACATTAAGAGATGTTCAATTTAACTTGCCCAGTGTATCGCTGGGGGGTGTATAACTACCCCAGTGTATTTTTCTTACCATCTCCATCAATATCCACGGCACATGCATCACCTTCACCATTGTTGTCTGTGTCAGTCTGGTCAGGGTTGCTATTGTATGGGCAGTTGTCACAGCGGTCACCAACATCATCCCGGTCATAGTCATACTGTCTGGGATTGAAAATAAATGGGCAGTTGTCCTGTTTGAAAAGAATGAATATAAAAGCAAAATGGTTAAGTGAACACAGCGTTAAGGTTTATGAATGTGGCATGGGTTTTGAAACTGAAACCAAATCTAATATTGGAATTAAGAGCATATACTGCTGGCCTTTTAAATGGCACCTCATTATTGAAGTTTGAGGTGTGGCTCTGGGAAAAACAGCATTGTCTTTTTGCAGATGCCTTTTCACTTTGCCCAATTAATGACTAAAAGACCACCCTTGGAATGTACATAATATACAAACTTTCTTTCACACAGTCACAAGCAGTTTATGGCTTAACCTTTGGAATATTAAAGCAAAGGTATGTTACCCTGTCATCAGGAATGTCATCATCATCGTCGTCATCATCACAAGCATCACCAATTCCATCCTTGTCATAGTCCTCCTGACCAGAATTTGGAAGGTTTGGGCAGTTGTCCTATAGTTACAAAAATGTGAAAGTAGTCAATAAAAGCCACTGGTATTGCATTAAAACCATGTTGAAACTGATCCAGAAGTTTTCCCCAACCTTCTTGCAGTGATAGGTAGCATTCTCCACACACACAAGGTCAGCATTAGGCCATCCATCCAGATCTGTGTCCTCTCCACAGATGTGTCCATTCCCAGCATAGCCAGGCTTGCACTCACAGCGGAACATGGGGTCTGTGAAATGACCCAGGTAGTTGCAGCGTGCGTTCTTATTGCAGTCATGGCTTCCATCAAGGCAGGGATTACGAGGTGTGCACACCTGCAAATAGAGCAGGTCAAAAGTCCAATCTATGTCAAGATGTTTTCTGTGCCGATATAAATAATGCACTAGATTTTGCTACTTGCCTGTTTCTTTGCAGCAGCTTCCTCCACTCCACGACCAAATGGCTGTGGACCAGTGTAGCGTGGAGGACATGGCAGGCAGTTGTAGCCAGGTGCTGTATTTTCACATCGATGGACTCCACTAAATTCGAAGCAAGCATCAGGAACCTCCGCACACTGTTAAAAGAAGACTAATTGCTATTATTTTTTCTAGAAAAGCCTCATTTGTTTGATGTTACAGAATGATGCTCCTGTAAAAGTTCACCTCATCAATGTCGTTGCAGTTAATGCCATTGCCAGTGTAACCTGCTGGGCATTTTCCGCATTTCCAAGACCCATCTGGAAAGCTTGTACACTTGGCTCCAGCAAAACAGGGATTGGACAGACAGCCATCTAAGAAAAATAAATGAATTAAAGATTTTTAATCACATTTACAAAGATGCTTTTATGTGAATGAGAATGAGAATAGTGTAGTGACTCACCAATAGGACAAGCTTCCTTATTGCAAAGCTGACTTTCCTTTTCATCACCAACACAGTCTTTGCCACCGTACATGGGTGGTGGACTATTACAAAGACGTTTGCGATTTTGGACACCGCCATCACAGGTTACTGAACAGGTATCCCAAGGTGACCAAGGCCCCCAACCACCATTGACTAAACAAATAGATGCACTCATTAAATAAGTGTCAATAAACATTTGGCTATTAGGTTCCTCAAACTGCTAAATACCAACAAATCATTTGTTCGCATACTTACTTGGACACTGTGACTTCTCACATTTCTTAGTTTGCCTGCCTTGGCCCTCACAGTCTTTTCCTCCCAGCTGGGGAGTAGGAGAGTTGCAAAGACGGATGCGTGTGATAACTCCTGATCCACAGCTAACTGAGCAAGAGGACCATGGTGACCAGTGGCTCCAGTTGCCATCTTGCTTAACTGAGAAATATACGTGAGAGCCAAAAATTAGAGGATGGTTCTTTTCTATATTTTCAGCAAATGAAATGCTTTTGTATTGCTGGAGCACAACTCACAGCGCTTGTCACACTCCTGGAGGTAGCAGTCTCTCGTTTGCACAGATGTGCCCTCGCAGTTGTTATTGATGCGGTCGCAGGAGCGGCCACGCTGCTGAATGCCTCTTCCACAGGACACAGAACAATGAGTCCATTCAGACCAGGGGGACCAGCCATCCTCAGCATAGTCTCTGGCTGTTGAGGGAGAGGAAAGGGAGACAATAGAGCTATTCCTTCTTTCTAAAGCAGCAAAGAGGAGAAAACCTTTTTAATACAGGTCCCTAATGGACTCAATTCAGGCTTATCTTCTCAAGACAGACTTGCCCTGGGAACCCTGGCATAAAGCACACACTTGGACAGTCAGGCAGAAGGCAGGATTTTACATACACAGGAAATGGAATGTATCTGAATTTTCTTCCAAGATGATGAACTAAATTTATAAATGCCATCATTTTAAAGTGATAAAACTGAGATGAATCATTTTCCACACATATGTTCTAGGCCGAAGAGCCCATCTCTAAAGTAAGGTGAAATGTTTCTAAAGTAAAGTGAAATGGTTGCCAGACACCAACACCAATTTTGCTTAACTCCAAAAACCCTTAAACAGTTTAGTCCATTTTGGAGATTTAGAGATACAAATGAATCCGGTAAATTGTTTAACATGCCAGAATTTTATGATTACACCTAAAATAAACCTGTGTGTCATATTCACATGTATTTTTTATTCCTCACCACTGACCACCAAAAAAAATAAATATATATGTACAGTTAAACCAAATTCTTCAATACATTTTCAGTGAACAACATTTAATTTGTAAATAAAACTGTAAATTGTTTAATTTAAAAAAAAAAAAACTGTGCTTACGAGTTCCACATCGGGGGCAGCATTCACCATCAGGAACAGTTGCATTGGCACAGGGAAGCAAGGGACAGGAAATCTTACGGCATACCGTCGCCGAGTTCTGCGATTACCATACACACTTTTTTAATAACTAAGGCCATTCGGGACAGAGTCAGAGCAAACTTGCACTAGAATGAACATAAGCTAGGTATGACAACCTTGAGAACTACAAAATTAATTGAATAATCTTTTAAAAAGAAAACATATACCAAATATAAGAAAAACTTTCAAAATCTATAAGAAATAAGTTTGGCAACATGGCATTGTTAATCTCTCTAAACAACCGGATATCCATGTGTGGGGTTCCTTTCTGTACTTCTAAACAACTGTATAGACTGTGCAGTGAAATTTGATCATTTTTATTGGTACAAGTTGTGGTCATTTTTCATAGGGGCTGGGTCTCTTGAACTTGATCACACATTAAGTTAGCTGTCTCACTCACTGAAGCCTACTACAATTCTGAATGGAATATGCTCCAAAAGGTCTGCTTACTTGGCAAGTGCACTCAGTGCAGTCATCCACTGTCCATTCTTCCTTGTTTTTATGCATAATGCCATTGTGGAAACAGACACCAGAATGGATCCCCAAATTTCCACCAATCAAAGTGTTCTCATTTGTCTAGGAAACAAAGTAGAATATGTCAAAGGGTGTGATATCATTGAGCGTTCACATCTTTATCTAATGTACTGAATACAGAGTGCATAACACTCAAAAACACAGTGCATACAATAAAAGATGAATAATTAACCTGATTTCAAATGTATCCATGCTTTTAAATGACAAACATTAAAAATGTCTAAATAGGAAAAACAACAACAACAAAAAGGTACTCACCACTTTGCGGAGCTTGTCGGTCAGATCTTTCACCATTACACCAAGAGTCTTTAGTTCCTTAAACATGCTGGCCAGGTCCTCACAGGTATAGCCACATATCATCTGCAACTCTGTTATCAGGGAATGGTACAGTAATAAGCACAGGCAAGTAGACTTCCATGCATCGATTCCTATTTGAATAATTTTTTTAACTGATCTGCACAGATGCTCTTTCAAAAAAAAAATTACAGACCTTTTGTTTTGTGGCCAGTATAATCAGTCCTGATAGCTGGGCTGGATCCATTCACTGGATTATGTAGAGTTAGCATGTCAGAACCGGCTGTAACACAGCAACATTTCAGTTCATTTAGTTGCAAACATGAATGAATAAGATACGTATTAATCAAGCCAAAGCACAACCAGTGTTTACACTATATACTATATTCCACTTATAATCAGCCCTTTATCTGATATTATAAATATGAGACACCACACACACACACTGCTGCTCATGAAACCAATCCTTAAAATAACCAGCTTTGATAAGACCTCTCTCGAGGTGATACAAGTATTTGCTTAAAAGTAAGAGGGAACGAGTACGGCTTTCTGTTCCAAATGTAGTTGACATTCTCTTCATTCAATAGCTTGAAGGGTACATGGATAATTTTACACTGTGTTGGAGTGTGAAATGCTCTTGCCCTTGAGACATTTTGCATTGGACCTCGTGCACCAAGGCAGAGCTGCAATGCAGAAGCATGAGCCATAACTATAGACTTACAGTTCTGACATCCTTTATTCCTCAGTATTGCATCCAGCGTGGTCCCAAAAACAAATCGAACATTTTGGAGCACACCCTGAAAAAAGCAAGGAGACTAAGTCAGGACAGAAGCAAAGTGAGCATGCAGATGAAGAGACAAAGCCAGACAGACATTGATCTTGAATATATATGTTTAAGTGCCCACAGTAACCCAGGGGTCATGCATTACCCTGAATTTGTCATTAACAGCTCCCTTGCCGATCCTCAGATTGGCCACGCTTGGTGTGTCCGGAGTGAGGACGTTCTGGATTGACACGTCCAGCTCGGCGCTGTTCACCTCCTCACATCCGACATAGAAGTGCACCCTGTCCTCCTGCACCAAGAGCGTGATGTTCTTCCAGTGACCCGTGGCCAGCTCTGCTTCCTCGATGGACACTACTTGTTGCTTGTTTTCCGTGGCGAACACGATGTCCAGGGTGTTGGCTTTGCCATTGGACACCACCTCGAACAGGGTGCCAGAGCCGTCACGCTTCTCCACGGTGAACAGGGAGCCCCTGGTGCGCCGCGCCTGCTTGAAATTGCCCAGCAACAGGAAGCCGCGCTCCGCCTGCACAGAGTCCACCAGGTCCCGGAAAGCGTCCTCGGGCACCGGCGGGATCAGGTCTGGGTTCAGGATCTTGTAGGCAGGACTGTAGGGGTCATCGCCCTTCACGAGCATGACCCCGTGGTTCTTCTTAGGCAGTCGAACGAGCTCGAACAGGTCATAAACACTGTTGTCGTCTCTGCTTTCTGAACAGAGCAAAAGATGAATGATTTTTACGCATTTTGCGTCTCATGTGCGTAATTGCGCCAAGTAGTTGTTTTTTCGCTTTTTCCTTCAATAAGATGTTTTTGAATGCTGATAGTTTTTTTTCCCTAGCTTCAGGGATGTTCTTGATGATCACTCACCTGCCACTCGTGCGCTCTCGCAGCTCCAAAGCATCACTAACAAAAATATTCCTGTTAACTTCATTGCAAAGCCTCTCCTCTTGTTCCTGTAAACAGTAAAGGTTACTCATTATTAAAATATTTTACCTTGTTAGTGAATATAGGCTATCTAAGCAAAGGTAAAATCATACCTGTTTCCTTGTTAACAATAATAATATCAATAATAATAATAATAAATAAGTATAGTCCAACAACCCTGGTAATTCCGATTATACGAGTTACAGATATGCTCTTTTCTGTCCACTTCGCAACTTTCCCCTTGTGTTAATCAGCTCAAACTCTATTGCCGGGGAAGACAAAGTGCTATTTAAATAGTTTCATGACATTCCTGCGAGCGCGTTTCTTCCAATCAGAGGCTCGGAGGTCCGCTTACCTCACAGAGCGCAGCGCCGTCTGGAACGCGCTCAGGGGAAAAGGAGAGACGCGCCACATTCCTGCAAAGCCACAGCGGAAACAAGTAGCCAAGTCCAAACCCTCAAACTGTCCTGGGCTACGAAATGGGTATACGACGCTGTCATTTACCACAGGTTATCATATAGGTGGCGTAATATTGACAAGCAATTAACGGGACGCACTTTGGAACAGAACCCATGTCTCTCCGCTAGAGGCCCTTCTGAGCCCATCCTC
>JAODVO010000022.1:65061874-65074547 GCA_025400055.1 Notarius lentiginosus
AGGGAACCCATCCTCATTTGGGCAACAACAGACAAGCTAACTAAAATAACAGTTTTAATATGAAGTCAGTTTCGTTGCTGTAGAGCGTCCTCCAGATGTGACTCTCAATTGTCCCCATGGGGTCATCCCCCACAGGAGTGATGCGATGAGAGTATAACTCTCATAAAATAAAATATATAAATAAAATATAACCACTTTACAACTGTGATGAAAAGAAAAGCATCTCAGCACGCACAAAGACAACATTGGGTTCTACTCCTGTCAGCCAGTAAGAGGAATCTGAAGCTAACATGGGCATAGGTTCACCCAAACAGGACATTTGAAGATAAGGGGGATCTTTTTCAAGTTTCGGTAAGTCTGTGATAGCTTCAAATTCTTGGCTGCCAGGAGTAGATCCTGATGTGGTTTTCCGCTGCTGTAACCCATCCACCTCCATGTTTGACGTGTTGTCCGTTCTGAGAGGCTTTTCTGCTCACCACAGTTGTAAATAGTGCTTATTTGAGTTATTATAGACTTCCTGTCTCAAACCAGTCTAGCCATTTTCCTTTGACCTCTCTTGTCAACAAGTGTGCTGCTGTCACATTATTGGCTGATTTGGAGAACTGCATAAATGAGTACTGTTCCTATTGAAGTGGATGGCGAGTGTATATCTCTTGCCAAGTAAGTGAGCAGGATATGAATGAAGGTTAACAGACTGAATTGGATGTTAGATTTTGTGTTCCTCTATCGCTGGATGTCTTGTAGTACACTGCAGCTGCTCTGCTTCCTGCCTCCTCAGATGTCCGTGCTGCTCGGGAGCAGATGAACATGGGTGGAGTTACGTATCCCACACTACCCCTGCAGGACCCTGCTGTCCGTCCCACATCCATCTACAGTCAGCATTCCTCAGCCTGCTCGCCCACTGCCTCATACAACGGGCCATACAATGCGACCTGTGTGTCCCCTCAGCCCCACAGCGCCTTCTACAGTGGAATAGCCGGCCCTCAGCACCCCTATTACAACAGGGTAAGTGTCCCTACAAAGGATCCGTTCAGCCGGCACTGTAACTGAAATGGAACAGTAGTCCAGGGGTCAGGTTTCTTCCTGCTATGATTGAAACAATACATATTAGCTTGGTTATAAACAAGTTTATCTGATCCCAAGCCTTCTGTTTGAGATCTTTTGAAAGTTATGTATGATAGTAAGGCTGCTTTTGTTCTCTTGGGTAGTAGAAACGTTTAATTTCTCGGATGGGTAAAAATTAAGACGACTCGCCTTCTTTGGAGGGTTGGGAGTCCATTTAGTTTAAACGTTTTAATGGGAGTTTCCAGTCTGTGATTAAAAGCCATTTCACTGTATGACGTATCAAATATTTTCGCACCAGAAAACTGCCGTCAAAGGTTCCAGTAGAGCGGTACCACCAGGACTGAATGGTACTCGGGGCAAGGCTAGCAACACGATTGATTACCGATTAAAACAACTCAGACAAGCAAAACACCGAATACTTTGGTTTAATGGTGCTGTGAATATATTTAAAAGCAACCTTGTGCTGGTTTATTTCTTGACCTGCATAAGAATTTAATTTGTTAAAAGCCATACCAGATCAAATTGTGATAATTTCAGCAATGGGCTGAAATTGGAATAATTTTATGTTTGCTAGTGTGGATTTTTCATCTTGTTGGCTATCAGCATTATTTTCTAGTTGCAACCAACGTATGATGGGGGACCAAATAGGCCAGCCAGACAAAGAAAGACATTTAATTCATTCATTTTGCTGCCTTCACTGTCCCCATTTCACTTCTCTCAAGTTAGTGGGAAAATAGCTGGTTCCTGTTTTTGGACCAGTTCTTGTTTTTGGATGTGCAGAAGGCAGTAAATGGCCTGACTTTACTAGACAGTCTGTTTATTTGATGGATGTAGGAGATCTAGTGTACAAATCCAATCCTAAGATTCCGGCTTCAAGTTCTGCGTATGGTTTTTACTTTTTCTGGTCTGGAATTTTTTTTTTTTTCCCATCATTTCCCTGATGATAAGTTATTATCATATTTAATTGCATCATTTCCATTGGTTTAAGTTTTTTTTTACTTTTTGTTTGTTTGTTTTTTAGTTTTATGTCTTTTATGTGACCCCTTATTGTGAGACCATTTTACATTTGTGTTTTATTTTCATTTGCTAAATTTCTTTCCTTCTCCAAAATTCCCTCTCCCAGCCTTATTTCCCCCACCATGTTTACATGCTGCCCCGGCAGTACATTGGCAGCTCCCATCCCATTCACATCCCTGCACCTCCACGTCCAATCATTAAAGCAGCCCATCCAAGGGAGCCTAGCTCTGCAATCGTAAGTACTGAAACCTAGAGGTAGTGCCTTATACTGTACATAGACCACCATGTCTTCACGTGTACGCTTTCATTTGCAGCTTTTCTACTCACGGATGTGCTTTTTATTGAGAACTAACAATTTTTCTATTTTTTAGGCTGATTAGTGTATAGTTGTTGGTTTTTTTTTTTTACATTATGTATAAACTAATGATGGTTCAGAATTATATTTTTGCCCTTTTTTGACTTTTTAATGCTAAACTCTTAACAATTGTAACATTTAAGCAGAGTACTCTGTGTGTGTGTGTGTGTGTGTGTGTGTGTGTGTGTGTGTGTGTGTGTGTGTGTGTGTGGACAGTTAAGTTCCTGCCGTCTGTTCACACACATGCACACAGTGTCAATGACGTCAACCACCAGCTGTCTAATGCTCACTGGAGCCCATAGTGGAATAGAAACTCCACCTGCTTTGCGAAAAACATACCTGCTCCCTTGATACACTTTTTTTTTTCCTGTTTCATTTCAAACGGCCTATATGTGGTTCCCTCACATTCTCCACCTCCTCTGTCTCTTCCCTCCTCTCCTTCTCTCCTTTTGAGCAGTGTAAGGTAGCGTCTTTGAAAAAGAAACAGGTACTGAATTCCTCTAGTCTTGGCTTCAACACTGCTGCTGTGCTGCCCTGTTTATGCTGCCCTATCCTTAAAAATGCCTCTTCACTCTCTTGCTTTCCTTCACATGCACCACTTCTTCTGCACCAAGCACTCCCAGCATGCCCTTTGGGAACTGACATAGTCTCAGCGGGGAAGGAGGAACTAGGGTGTTAAATATAAAGCTAAACTTGAGTAATAATAAAGAAGCGTGTTGTGCTCAGGAGCATGTCTTATCTCCTTTCGTAAATACCTTACGGTTTTACGCCGCCAGTAGGACAACTCCTCCCGAAGTATTGCTTTATAGTTTACCATGACGATATCTATATCCAAGATATCATTGAATTTCACCTCTAACACTGAAAGTCCCATGAAACTGATGCTGTGTCATGGAAGTTCACATCAACACCAATTTCACATAAATCTCACTTCTCATTTTCAGTATTCTGGTACGAAAAATGTGCTGTGCGGAATTAGCACTGTGCTGCAGATCCCTCTGGAAAAAAAAAAGCCACTTATTGTAGAGCAAAAACAGTTTTTTGCTCACAGGGTGTGACTTTAGTCATATTTAGAACAGAATAGAATAGAGTTTATTGCCATTTGCATAAATACACTGCAGTACAGGTACATTGGAATTCTTGAGCGTTTTCCACGAGTCAGCTTCATAGACATTATTTAAAAGGGGGGGGGTTACAAATACACAACACGATATACATTCTAAAATAAAAAACGCACTATAATACACAATTATAACAATAACAAACAGTGAGCATGCTAGATAGAGCTATATAAGGCTGTCATAAATATATAAAAAAGTAAAAAATATCTATCTGAAGTGGTATTGCACATTTTGGTTGAGGAAACAGAAGTTAGAAAATCCAGCACATATTTATGGAAACAGCATCTTTTTTGATTATTAGGTATAGATTACAGTTATTTCATTGAGTTTGTGTAGAATCCCAGTACTAACATGCTTCGAAAACCTCCTGTATCTTTTCAGTAGCTATAAATTACATTCCAGTGCAGCGATTAGTTAACCATTTTTAGCTTACTAGAACTAAAAAAAAAAAAACCCAGACCTGTTCCTTACCATTTCTACCATCTTTCGTTTCAATATAATGCTCCTCTTCGCTAAAATTTAAATTCAGACTCTTCTCCTATTCTCTGGATAGCTTGGATTGCATACTAACAGCAAGCATGATTATTTGAATTTTTGCCCAATGTGCTTTGGCTACCTTATTTCTGAGTATCTCAGAAATCTTGTCATAAAAGTGCAGGTGGTATTAATATGCAGGAGCTGATTATTTTCTCTTTTTGCCTGTATGTTGTGTGCATCAGGGCACCGCTTCTGTGGTGTCAGGCACCCCGTCTGTGCTGCTCAGCTCCATGAATACAGACATGGTGTGTGAGCGTCTCAGAGTGATTGAAGGCATTGACCAAGGCATGCTGGCCCAATACACTGCTACCATTAAGAAGGTATGTGTGTGTATGTGTGTGTGTGTGAGAGAGAGAGAGAAATGTGGTGTGCACTTATCTTTCCCAAAGAGAGTTGTGCTGCTCCTAATCGATATTTCTCACAGGCCAATGTCAATGGACGGGTTTTATCCCAGTGTAACCTGGATGAGCTGAAGAAAGAGATGAACATGAACTTTGGAGACTGGCAGCTGTTTAGAGGAATTGTGAGTTCATTTGAAGTTCTCTTTGAACTAGCTATTTATTTATTTGATTCACTGTTTCTTAAAAAAAAAAAAAACGGGCGATGTTCAAAGAAATATAAAAACAGCATGTTTGGAACAAATAAGCTGAATCAAATTCTGCCAAATGGTGTTTTCGTTAATGATCCCAGGAGGTGAGGCACTGATGCCAAAACCTTTTGCCAGGTGCAGGTGTAATGGAGGCAAAGCTTTAATCAGTGCCCGTCCTTCCTATATGCAAACTTTGCAAGTTATGTAGGGCCCGCATTGCTCAGAGCCATCCCATGGCACATCATGAATTGTAAAGTTCTTCATGCTTTTTAAGCAGCATTACAGACTAATTGGACAAAAACAGACATGCCTTTTTCTTAAGGCCACAGAAATGCTAATGACAACTTGGTGTGTGCAGGTGATGGATTTGCGTCACTTGGAGAGCCAAGTCCTGCATGAAGAGGCCCCCAGCGAGCAGGGCAGCAGCATGATCGGTCCCGGAGAGACTAGTAGGAATCGTGGTACCTCAGCCCACGGAGGACCCGCTAACACTGATACCTCACCCATGTACAACTTCAACCTTAGCTTTGAGGAACTCTCTAATGTGGGCCTGGATGAGCTTCAGCGGAATCCCAATCCTCCGTGGATGGTGAGCCTACTTTTGTAGCTTTTGAAGATCCTGTTCTTGTTTTCTTTGAGTGCTTGATCAAATTGATTCTTGCAATATCGCATACTCTCTGTAGAACACTACACACCGCACCCCCAGCATGTCCAGTCTGAACTCTCAGGAGTCCTCCAATGAGATCTGCAAACTCACTGACAAGCAACAGGCTGAGTACCGCAATGCCTACCAAGAGTACATTGCCTCAATGGCGCAGCTTGAGGCAACAGGCAGTGCGTTGGAGAAGCCTGTACAGCCCCATCCAGGCCAGTTTATGCACTCCAACTCTGACGATAAGAATAAAGATGGAGGCGATCAAGATGGACGCAAGTCCTACACAAAGCGAGCTGGTGGAAAGCCAGCGGTGGATGCAACTGACTATGCTTCCACTGAAGCTGCCACTCTGGACCCCATCAGCGAGGAGGATGAGAAGGTTGACCATGGCTCGACCAAGTCCCTGCTTGGACGCAAGTCCTCTGCAGAGAAGCTGGGCCTCTTCCAGAGTGCTGACCTGAAGCTGAAGTCCGCAGGAGGGCTGCGCTACCAGAAACTGACCAGTGATGACGAAGAGTCAGAAGAGTCTGATAACACCCCCCTGATCAAGGATGGCAAGGAAGTAGAACCCAAGCACAACGAGAATGAGGATTCGTCTTTAGCAAAGGGGAAAGAGTACCTCTCTGATGGCATGCTGGATAAGAAGGACTCCTCCGATTCAGGCGTCCGCTCTAACGAGAGCTCACCCAATCATTCTCTGCAAGACGAGGAGGCTGACCTGTCTCAGTCAGAGAGGACCAACCTTATAGAGCTAGACGAGGAGAGCCTAGCCCGCAAGAGAGGCCTGCCTAATAGTTTGAGTGGGCTCCAGGATCCAGCAGTTGCGCGCATGTCTATCTGCTCCGAAGATCAGTGCAGCCTCCTGGCCAGTAGCCCTGAAGAAAGCTGGCCTTCATCTAAAAGCTATAACCTCAACCGCACTCCCAGCAACAACACCCTCAACAACAACACCAACGCCCAGCAGGGGAACCGTCCATGCCAGCCAAATGAAAGTTCCAACACCACTGGCACCGAGGTTATCATGACCCCTGGGTCCAGCACCACCATCACCTCCACATCCACATCCACTACCAACAATGAGAATGTACGTGTAGTGCACTTGAAGAGAGGCCTGAACCCTGGAGACCCACCTGAGATCCACACCGTCACTTCTGACACAGTGGTCTTCAGCGAGGAACGTGAGAGCATCCTTTGAGAACCTGGACCCTGTTCCTGGCAAATCCCCGATTGTGTTTTAGACATGCGGTGCAGTTCTCAAGATTTAGATGTTTGGTGTTGTGATGCATGCTCAGTGGAATGTGTAACGCTGATGTTTCAGTATTGAATAGTGATCATCTGTCTACTGTAGTTCGCCGACCTTAAATGGCGCCTACATCCTTTTTTTAGCAGTTATTTTTAGAATCAACTTTAAATGTATTTAATAGGCATTTTGCTGAAAAATACAGTTAACAGTATTACTGCTTTAATCTCTTTTTGAATATTCTAAATTGGCCAAGGCGAACATGAGCACTCGGGCCATCTACTAAAATAGCACTGATAATTGTGGGCTATAATTAAACGCACGTGTTAACCCTCGGTTAGTCCATCAGAAACAGTTTCATATAAACTCACCATCATGTTCATTACTCGGTTATGAAACACGTGTTGTGTTGTGTTGTATTGTATTGTACTGAATTGTGTGTCAGTTGCATGCTTCCTCTGAGAGGTTTTGCTTAAACTTTAAACTCGGGACTGAAAAAAACCAACAAAGTCCTTCTTCTCATGGTTGAAGGTATTAATTCGTCAGTTACGATACGGATCCTGATCGAGAGTTTATAAAGTTTAAGAAACCCTGGAAAACATTAGGAGCAGTGATGTGCATGTGTCTGACCGCATTAAATGTCAAAAGTGAAACAGCGTAAGAAGTTGCATGCAGTAAGCTGTGATTTTTGTCTGTTTGCTTGTATTAGCTGCCTAATGCAAAGAAGTGGATGTGAAAACTGAACTGTCTACCACACGGAGGAAAATAAACTAAATATAATTACTTTTTTCTGCTTTATGGATCCTTCATGCATGTTTAGAGAGCCAATCTAGTTATTTAGGTTAAACAACAGGACGGGTTTTGAAACGGTTATATACAGTGTACTTCACTAGGGCATTTTAAATATTTTCATTTTATATTTTCACGCTGGGTGGAGCAGATAGCATTAGCCGCCTCACAGCAGGCCCCTGGTTCAATCCTGAACTCGGGTTACTGTCTGTGAGGTCTCGCGTGTCTCAAAATCATACATAAATTGCCCCGAGGTGTGAATAAGTGTGTGAATGGTGGCCTTGCTGGCTTAATATACTGGCTTGCCCTCCAGGGTGTATTCCTGTTTTGCCCACAGTGTTCCTAAGAGTCACCGCAACCTTGCTTAGGACAAAGTGGTTACTGAAAATTGGGAATAAATCCTTCCACATTGGGCTTTAATCCATCGATCCTTTTTAATAAATATTAATGCTTTATTGTAATGCTTTTAAAATGAATATACATCATTAGTAATGACCAAAATGAATTAATAAAGCAAATAATATTTTATTTTATTATCAAGCATGAAACTATTGATAAATCGCAGCGTCCGGATCCCGGAAAAAAGCAGTCTTGCCTCAGGGCTAATCTTGTGTGACGTCACACATGGAACCCCGGTTATCTGGGTCATTTCAGTACATCTGACTCCGTGCTTGTTTACTCTTACACAAATAACGATGGGAAAGCGCTGCGTTGTGTTTGGATGTTCAAATCTATATACAACAAGAAATTCAGTTCACAAATTTCCGAGAAACGATACTAATCTAAAGCGACAGCGGGTGAGGTTTGCGCAAACGAAGCGGGCAGATTTCGTGTCCCCGACTAATAATAAATCTGATTCCTCAAGTGTTCATCACCACCAGAACGACCACATGGGAATTACTGGCGCAAAAAAGAAACCCATTTATTGAATAAATGACATTTGATCTGACATTTGGACAGTTCGTCGATTCCTCTATTATCGCCCATTTCATATTTTTTTCAATAATTAAACTGAATAAGTGTACTTTTTAAAGATTATATTTCTGCATTTATTCAGGTACATGTAAATATTTTGCAACGGACAGCTTAGAATAAAAATCTGGCTGGTGGTGCGCTATCAGCAGTGAGTGGGACTGCCGTGAACTGGCATCTGTTTCTCATCTTGGGGACTCGAAAAGATAACCATTTACTCCGGAATATCCTTGATAATCTTCTGCCCCTTCATCTGACATATAAGAATCCCAATCTGTCAGAATTCTCTCCAAAGCATGATTCCATATTGAGATTGATCTAACCACTGCTGCGCACATGAACTAAATTGAGACCTGGATTGTTACAGGTGTGACGTCATGCACCCTTTCGGGATCTTCTGGATCAGTCTCGGTAGATTCCGTGAAAATCTGCTGATCTTATTGATTTTCCATCAATTTATGGCTTTTTGGATCAGCTATGGTTCGAAAACACATGGTCAATCAACATAATGATTATTGCTTTGTACAAGGAAAAAAAAGTGGTTTAGAGACATTACATTCACTTTAACTAACTATTCTGATCAACACTGTAATCAAACCCAGTCGGAAATTGACTCTAATTGGTGGTATCAGGTGACCATAGTGTCCACAAGTTCGTAAATAAAAAGGGGTTGTGCATATTACAGTATAGTCCCAGCCAAGGCGTTTGCACACAGACACCTTGACCATTTTCTTAAACACGTATTACAATTAAATAGCAAGAATACACTTTGTTGGCAAAGTCTGTGGATACATTCACTTGGATTATTAATCCAGTGGTGCTTAGCTTCAACATGTCTTAATTTACCAAGGCTTAGGTCGCTTAACTTCCTGTTAGTGATCATGATTGACTACAGCTGGTACGTAGCTTCTCTGTGTCACCATAAAAAAAGGTTTGTTTAACAGCACTCATTGGACTGACATAGCACAGTGGGGAAGTCCAAGGAGCTCAGTGCAGATCTGAGAAAGAGGATCATAGATTTATGCAAGCCAGGAATTTTTCTTGATCATAGATTTATGCAAGCCAGCCATTTCTAAACAACTGCAGATTCCAAGATCATGAGTTCAAACAACTTTTTGTAAGTACATGTTATTGGGAGGTGTCAAGTTTATTTTTATAGCGCTTTTAACAATAGACATTGTTGCAAAGCAGCTTTACAGAAATTTATAGATTTTAAACATGAACTAATTTTATCCCTGATCTATCCCCAATGAGCAAGCCTGTGGCGATGGTGGCAAGGAAAAACTCCTTCGGACGACATGAGGAGGAAACCGGGCTCAAAAGGGAACCCATCCTCATCTGGGTGATAACAGACGACGTGATTTATAAATAACTTGCGTCTATAGGTGTAGACACTTTGCTGGAATAATACCCAAACTGTCACCCTCAGCTGATTTGGTTTGGATGGTCAGAACTCGGGAACCATCAAGTCACTGGGACACTGTCTACAGTCAAGTAAGTTTTATATCACCATGGACTGAGAGGCTGCCATCCAAGAAAGAAGCCTCCGCTCCAAAATTGACACCTTTGAGCTCAACTAAAGTTTGCATGGACAGAGAAGCTGTCTTATGGAGGAAAGTTTTATGGTCAGATGAGACAAAAAATTGAGCTGTTTGGCCACAGTGACTAGAGGTACAGAGGAACACTGTACCAACTGTGAAGCATGGGAGTGGTAGCATCATACTCTGGTGCATTGTACAAAGTGGATAGAACACTAAACAAACTCCGAAGTCTTCAGCTTACCTAAAACCATAAGCTAGATGGTTGAAACTTGGGCACAGTTGGGTGATATGAAAGGACGATGACCCCAGACACACATTTAAAGTTGCTTGTGGAATGGATAAAGCATGGGTAAACTTTTAAGCTTGAAAGAAGTCCTGACCTCAACCCTATCAAAGATATATAAGGTCAGGTCTGTGCCAGGAGACTCTCTACAAATTCTTGCCAAGAAGAATGGTCAAATATCCAACCAGAATTCTTCCAGAAGCTTGTTGGTGGCTACCAAAAGCCAAGGTCAGGGTGAAGGGATATTTAACCAAATATTAGGCAAACTGTAGGTATAATTCTGATCCTAGGTAGATTTAAGAAAACCTAAAAATAAATGTGTGCCAATTTTTTTTTCCTATTAAAGATGTACGTTATGCAATCATTCTGCCACAGGGGAAAAATAACTGTTCCAAGAAAACACAAAGTCTAGTACTGCCATGACATTTATGTCCGTGATGACGTTCTGACTGCAACTGTATGTGCTTTTTTTTTTTAAACAGCATCTTATTCCACATTTAGTCTCCCATTTGCTGTTATAATAATGAGAAGTCTTTCCACTAGGTTTTGGAGCGTGGCTATGGGGATTTGAGCTCATTAGTGAGGTCAGCCACTGATGTTGGGTGATGACGCCTTCTTGCATGATGTTTTCCCTTTAGTTATTTGAACTGTACTGATTTTTTTCCTCCCCCAACTTGTATGATTGAGTAGAATCAATATAAAGACAAATGGCCCATTTTATAGTCTACATCATAATTAATTTATTTCATATAAAAGTGCAATTTACATTATTTATAGAAAATCATTTGGCATTACTAACATCACATTCCAGCAGAATTAAAGAAAAACATTGATGCGCTTTACAGGAATGGCACGCTGTGAACCTTGACTGTTCACCCTGTTTTAACATTCATTCACACACACATACGGAAACAGTTCATCTCATGCCCATGTCGGGATAGATCATTAGTGCTGGGGAGGATTTTGAAAGTTCTAGCAGGTAACACGTTCTTTATTATTTGTGATTAATCAAACTGACCCTCACCTGGAAGTGCGTAAATGGCTAAATGTACAATAATGGTATTGAAAGACTATATTGTTTTAATTTCATGATAAAACCTTTCGGCTTGATTCTAAAAATCATAATATCGTGGTTTATATATTATATATATAAAAAAAAAATTTAAATAAAGTAGGCCTAAGGCTAAATGGAGTAGAGCAGTAGGTCAGCTGCAGCGCCATCTATTGACTCAGGAATGGCTTTAGAAGAAAAGAAAATCACTAAAAGTCTAGAGAGAATGGTGCTAAAAGAACAGTTTAAAAACTGAAACGAAGTTAACGCCTTATGTGTTATAATAAGTGTAACCGTCAAATATGATCTGATCTGTTAGTCCCTCAGCACTGCTGATCATCTGAGCTCTCTGATCACACCGAGCCTGCAGTTTGACACCTTCACAAGAGGCGTTTCCTCCTGTCTGTTCATTTTCCTTTCATTTTTTTAAACAACTGGTTCTCTTAGTCCTGTAATGAGATCTTCCTTTGGAAGAAAGGCCGTGTATGGCCTGCAGATAAATATAAATCAGACATACAGAATGGTTTATCTCCGTTTGAGGGAAATCCGTGTCAGTCAAGACGAAGTCCAGGCGAAAGTACACGGAAGGATAACAACAACAAAAAAGAGGGTCCTGTTTTTGCTCCAGAGTAACACCTGCAAAATATTCAGAGAGAGAGAGAGGGGCATGTTTAGAGAAGGAGGAGGCAGAGATCCGGACTCACTGGCGCCGCAGAGGAAACCGTGGCGCTCATTTTCTCTTCTTTCCTCCCCAGAGTTTTAACCACCAAACAATCCCGTAGTGCCTCCACCATGATCTTAGCACACGCATACATTTGAAATCTGTCCATGTATAAACCGTCATGCATAAACACAACGGGTTCTTCCAAGTTCCTCCTCATACAAGTGCACTCGCTCGGCCATATCGTCTATGAAATAACCAAGGCTTATGCATAATAGCTTCTACACCTTTTAATATACTGCATTGCACAAGCTATATAATTATACTTCGAAACTGTTTGAAATTGCAGTTATAGGCATGACGAAGTGTGTCTTACCGCTTCAGATTGTTATCTGGTCTTCTGTGAGAGTTTCTGTCGCAAAGTGACTTATCTAAGGGGGAGGAAACATACAAGACATGGAAATAAATTGTCCACACATGCATGTGCTTTCTCTTCATTTCTAGCTGCTTTGACAAACATCCTTTATGCTGTTCCACATAGTTTACATATGGACATGTATAGTCTACTTTAGGCCAAAACTGGTATATCAACACAGCATGTGCAGATAACCGGCTACATCATATTGAAACAGTCGTATCTTCTTGTCCATACAGTACGTGTGAGTTTTTCACCTCTCTTAAATGCAAATTTCATTCGCTAATTTCCTCTTGGTTGTTTTAGGCGACTTGTCCAGGGTGTACCCCGCCTCTCACCCGTAGTCAGCTGGGATAGGCTCCAGCTTGCCTGCGACCCTGTA
>JAODVO010000022.1:69146496-69157585 GCA_025400055.1 Notarius lentiginosus
AGCTGGGATAGGCTCCAGCTTGCCTGCAACCCTGTAGAACAGGATAAAGCGGCTACAGATAATGAGAATGAGAATGAGAACAGGAAAACTGTATGCAGCATATATGTACAAAACCTGTTAATCAGTAAATCAATAATATTACACATTTCAGACATGCAGTATTAGTATGGTAAAACTAAATGCACGAAAAGAAAACAAATACAAAACAAAACCATAACAAAAAACAAAGCAAACCAGCAGACGTGCACCCAAAGACACGAGCAGCCGAACAGAGAAGCAGGGTCAACAATGACAGTCGACATCTTCTCCAAGTCCGGCCTTTAAAAGAGAGCAAATCAGGTGCGGCCTTAACAAGCGCCAAAGCCACGCCTATGAGCGCTCACAGAAAGAGCAGCAGCAGCGCTCAAAGTCATCACACGCCCCCCCCTCAAAAGAAAATGAAGAGCCTCATGGGATCGTAGTTTTCAAAGCAAGAACAATCCACACCCATCCGGCACATAGATCAAAAATGGGTCCATCCTGTGCAAAACCATGTCATCCACAGCAGGCGTTCCCTCTCCGCAACTCTCCATCTCCCCAACCACCCAGCAACCACAGCACCTAGGAGCAAATTAAGAATGGAGAAAGACAGGCACCAAAGAGAAAGGACAAGCAGAGCATGACAGTCAAGCACAGGACAGAACATCGGCCACGACATTATCGGACCCTTTAATGTGCCTAATGTCTAAGCAGTATGACTAAAAACAATGACCAGCGAACTAAACGCTGATTTGAACACTTCAAGGAATTCAAAAAGGTCAAAGGATTATGATCTGTGAAAATTGTCAACGCTACACCAAAATGTATGTATACTGCGAAATGTTGTAAAGCCCAAATTAAAGCTAGTGCTTCCTTTTCCACCACTGAATAATGCAGCTGATAAGAACAAAATTTCTTCAAAAAGAAACAAATGGGATGAAATACTCCCTGATCATCAGCTTGGATTAGAACACTGCCAGCCCTGACGTTACTGGCATCCACCTGTAACGAAAAACATTTATCAAACTTTGGAGCGGCCAAAACAGGAGCAGAACAAAGAACGGACTTCACATTTTCAAACACTCATTGACAATTTAATGTCCACACATACTCCTCCCCATCCCTTAAAAGAGTGGTCAAAGGAGCCACAACAGTCGAGAAGTTTTGGCAAAAACACCGATAAAACCCAACCAAACCCCAAAATTGGCGCAGATCTTTTTTTGTAGCGGGAGGTGGATACTGTTGAATGAATAGGATGCACTTCACCATTCCCAACAAATTTCCCGAGGTACATCACCGTGGCCCTGGCAAACTTACACTTTGCCAGGTTCACAGTAAGCTGCACCTCGGTCAAGCGATCGAACACTGACTTGAGCCTCTGCAAATGAGAAACCCAAGTGTCAATAAAAAGAACCAGCTCATCAAGATATACAGCACATCCATCTAAACCAGATATTACACGATTCATAAGCCTCTGAAAACTGGCTGGTGCATTACGTAACCCGAAACTCATTACTGTATAAGAATACAGCCCAAAGAGTGTTATGAAAGACGAAATATCCTGTGCCCTTGCTGTAAGCGGCACTTGCCAAAAACCTTTTAAAAGGTCCAATTTAGTTACAAATTTGGCTGATCCAACTTCATCAATGCAATCCTCAATTCTGGGTAACGGGAAACTATCACTTTTAGTGACACTTAACCCTGCGAAAATCTGAACAAAAATGAACAGTTTTGTCCGGTTTGTTGACAAGAATACATGGAGAGGCCCATTCAGAAAAGGACAGCACAGCAATTTTATCATCAAGCATCTATTGAATTTCAGCCTCCATCAGTTTTTGTCTTTCTGGAGACACACGGTAAAAACGTTGTTTAATCGGCACAAAGTCACCTACATCAATATTGTGCTCAGTCCACATCGGTCTAGACGGGGTATCACCAAACAGAGTGGGATACTTATTGATGAGCTGAATCAGCTTGGCCCGCTGAAACAGCAACAAATATGCAAGCAAATTATCCAGCTGGGCCAAACATTCAGAATTTTCTAAATGCCCCCTGAAAATTCCATCACTTGGCGAAACAAGCTCGCTCACGGTTTCATTACATGGGCCAGAATTAAACACTGGAGCCGAGGTTAAAAAAGGTTTAACAAAAAACGAATCATAATAGGGCTTCATCATATTAACCTGGAACAGAGTGGACTTCTTCCTATGAGACGGAGTAGAAGCCAAGTAATTTTCATCAGAAACTTTGTGCAAGACCATGGACCATCAAACTGACTCAAAAGGCGAACCAACTAATGGGCGAAGCACAAGGACACGATCACCCTTTTCAAATGAATGCTCAACTGTGCGGTCATATAAACGCTTCATTTTTTGCTGCACGTACTGCAGATTTTCCTGTGCAATTTCACACATTCGAGACAATTAATCCTTGAAGCTATTCACATAGGCCTCAATACTTTTAGGCAGTTCAGTTTTATTCTCAACCTCACTCAAGACAGACAAAATTCCCCGAACTTTATGTCTAAAAAGTCATTTGGGCTAAAGCCCGTACTTTTTTGGACTACCTCATGAGCATAAGCCACAGAAGAGCTTCTTCCCAGTCCACATCTAATTGAACGCTGTAAGCACGCAAGAGTGACTTCATGGTTTGATGAAAACACTCAAGAGAGCCTTGAGACTGAGCATGATAAGCTGTCGAACTCAGATGTTCAATATGCAATTGTTTCAAAACCTCAGTAAAAATACAAGAGGTAAAATTCGAACCTTTATTACTTTGCACAAATCTGGGAATTCCAAAAATGGACACAAACTGAGACAGGGCTTTAAGTACAGATTTCGTCGAGATAGTGCACAAAGGACATGCAAACAGATAACCAGTATTCAAGCACATGATGGTAAATATATAATTGCAACCGCTTTGATAGTAGGACTGGGCATACACAATCAATAACAAGGTGCTCAAAGGGTTCTCCAAAAGCAGGGATGGGATGCAATGGGACTGGCTTAAGCTTTAGATTAGGCTTACTCGTAACTTGACATATGTGACAGGTCTTAATGTAAGCGGACACATCCCTTTTAACACAAGGGCAAAAGAAATGTCTGAGAATACGATCATAAGTCTTCCTGACACCACCATGACCACACTGATCATGAGCCACCTGCAAAATTAAATTTCGATGTTTAGTTGGGACCACCACCTGGATTATAGCTTTTCCCACAAACTTATCCCACTGCGGCACCCATTTACGAAACAAAACTCAGTTATCAATGAAATATCCATGGGCTGCTCTCTGTGCGTCTATAAAAGAAAGCGCATGAGAACACAAGTCAGCCAGCGTCCGATCTTTAGACTGATCACCCAACTCCTTAGCTGACAAAGGAAAAGGCAAAGATGACAGATCAGGCGCACACAGCACAGACTTCAAACTCTCCTTCTGATCATCAACATTCACTGGGCACTGACCTGAACGAGACATAGAACGTGTACCCACACAAACTGCATTTGAAGAGTCATCTTCAATGGCACAATTGCTCTGGGGAACAAAAACAGGTGAAAGAGCGTCAGCCCAAACCCTTTTGCCACCAATTGCATTACCCAAGATCACATGAACTCCATTCACAGGCAGAGCTGGACGAATGCCCAAAACCACTTCTCCCTGTACAAAATCCGACTGGATGTTAAGTTTATGCAAAGGAACAGATACAGTGCTCATCCCAATGCCACAAATAAGAACATTGTCACCAGTGTAAGATTGTTCAGAAAACGGCAACACAGATTGCAAAACAAAAGAATCCACTGTGCCCTTATCACACAATTTTCACTGGAACATCATCATGACCCGGCAAAGACACACAGCCATCTGTAATAAAAAGCAGATAAGACATTAAACAATCTGCAGCCAAATCACTTTTACAGGGCATGTCAGCGGTCTTTACTTCAGGCCTAATTATCAAAGATGATCCTAGAACAGTCGGTCTAGCCTACGCTTGATAGTTAGACTGTCTTGTTTTATTTTTAAGCACAGGACAATCAGCTTTCCAATGTCCAGCTTCACGACAGTAATTCCAAATCAAGTCAGCGTCACGTTTTCGCAGCGGCATAGGAGACTTGGGCAAAACTCTAAGCTCCCTGTCCAACATTCTGCAGACTATTCAAGTTATGAAAACTGTTTTTATAAATCAAAGCGAATTCATCGGCCAGTGCAACGGCTTCCTCCGGCGTTTTAACCTTATGCTCAGAGATGAAAGTAGCAATGCTCCCTGGAACAGAGGATCTAAATTGTTCTACAAGCATTAAATTAGTCAAATCATCAAGCGACTTAACATCACTTGAACACCAGTGAGTAAAATGCTTTCGCAAATCTCTAGCGAACCCTAAATGCATTTGATCTACTTGTTTAACCCCTGCATGAAATCTCTGGCGATACGCCTCTGGAACAAGTTTGTATGCACGCAAAACAACAGTTTTCACCTTCACATAACTCTTCGAGTCGTCGGAAGACAATGACGAATATGCCTCCTGGGCTTTACATGTTAATGCACACTGCAAAAGCAAACACTTGTCAACATCCGACCATTTCCATGCATCTGCAACAAGTTCAAACAAAGAAAAGAATGTGTCTGGATCCTTCTCATTAAATTTTGCCACCAATCTTAAATTTGGCCTGACAACTTCTGAAGGTGTCATGGATATTTTGCCATCTTTCAGAAGATTTAATCGAAGAAATTCCTTTCCTGAAATGTCATACCACTACTAGTTAGTTCAGCCCTCAGCACATCAGCGACAGGTGCTGAGCTAACAGTTTGAAACAGCGGCTCATTAGACAGGTGTTGAACTAACAGGAGCAGAGGCTGCAGGAACGGTGGTTGCAGAAACCCTAGGCTCCTCTACAAGAATTCCTTTGTCAATCAAAGCTTTTATTAATGCATTTTTAATTGACTATGTTTTCGGTCTGCATCAGAAATTGGAATCTTAAAATGTCCCGCAAGTTGTAACAATGTTTTTCTTGCAGCTATCCAAAAATTCCTGAGAATGAGAATTTCTCAACATCCATATTTAGAGCAACAAATAAACAAAGAAGTGTACACAAATAAAAAAAAATGATTCCCCCAGCTAACTAAACAAGCGAGGCCCTAATTACACTCAACCCTGGTCTTCATGCAGTTACCAGCGAGGGGTATTTATGCACTGATTCCAGTGGCGTGCAGGCCACAACTGGCAATCAACAATGACCTACACTCAGCGGAGGTGCTCCCGAGCAGAGCTGCTACTCATGTTCACCACAACACTACAAAAAAAACAGTGTGTCTCAAAAGAAACACGGCACATTGCCTATTCAGGGAAAATCACCTTTAATTTGCGCACAACTTACTTACCAAATGCTCCAACAATGGATCACAAAATGCTGCAGAAAGACCGACGTCCTCCAATGAATATTACTCATTTAAGAGCAATCAAACAAGTTATTACCAACAATTACTAATTGCAAATAGATGAGCCCCCATTTTGTTACGACCTGGCTCAGAATCGTAACAAAACCAAGGAGGACACAGGACACGAGATTACCAAATAATAAAATAATTTACTGAAGAAAAGGAAAACTATATACAACATGTATGTACAAAATATGTTAGTCAGTAAATCAGTAATGTTAAACATTTCAGACATGCAATGTTAGTGGAGTGAAACTAAATGCATGAAAAGAAATCAAATACAAAACCATAATGAAAAACAAAGCAAAACGGCAGACGTGCACCCAAGACATGAGCAGCCGAGCAGAGAAGCAGCATCACCAACGACAGTGGACATCTTCTCCAAGTCTGGCCTTTTAAAGGGAGCAAATCAGGTGCGGCCTTAACAAGCGCCAAAGCCACGCCTATGAGCACTCACAGAAAGAGCGGCAGCAGCAGCAGCGCTCAGAGTGGCAATCAATTAAAAAAAAAAACATTCTTATAAAAAGACATTCATACCAGTACCTCCACATTGGTGATTGGTACCAAATTACACTATAGCTGGGATTGGTCAGCACCGTTATAATGTCATTCTGTGACATGTTTAAGCGACATATAAATTTATATATCAGCGCTGGACATGGCAACTTGTCCAGGGTGTACCCCACCTCTCGCCCATAGTCAGCTAGGATAGGCTCCAGCTTGCCTGCGCCCTGTAGGACAGGATAAGCAGCTACAGATAATGGATGGATGGCTATATCATCATCATCTTTATTTGCCAGACTCAAGGTCCAAGTACACACACAGATTACACATACCCAATATAAAAACAGACAAACAAGAACATAAACAAACACAAACAGCAATCAATTAAAAAAAAACATTCTTATAAAAAGACATTCATACCAGTACCTCCACATTGGTGACTGGTACCGAATTACACTATAGCTGGGATTGGTCAGCACCGTTATAATGTCATTCTGTGACATGTTTAAGTGACATATAAATTTATATATCAGGTTCCTCAGGAAGGCTTTAAAGGTGTTGACCCCTGCATTACAGAACAGGGCACTAGCACTACAGCACCTTGGTCTCCTGAGTAGGATCCTTAAACAGTCATTATAGGCTACCTGTACCTTCTGTAGACTTGCCTTTTTAAACTTTGCCCATAAGGGTGCAGTGTACAGTGGAATACAGTATGCTTTAAACAGTTTGATTTTTACTTCCTCTGAGCACATATGAAATTTCCTAGCCAAAATATTAGCTTGGGCATATAACATGCGACATTGCCTATATATATAATCATCATCAGATATCTGGTCTGTAATGTAATGTAATGACCTGGGTATTTTATTTTCTTACAGACACTCAAGACTTGACCAGAAAGATAGAATTCTGGAAAACACAGCTCTTTGTCGCCTTTAGTTCTGCATATTAATACCACACTCTTTTTAGCATTATATTGCACATCATATTTCATCCCATACTCAGAACATATATCCAGTAACTGCTGAAAGCCAGCACTGCTTGGAGAGAGAATAGCTAAGTCATCAGCATACATAAGATGGTTTACCAGAGTGTTACCAATCATACAACCAGTTTTGCATTCATTTAGTTGTTTAGATAATTCATCCATATACAAGTTAAACAGAGCTGGTGAAAGTAACCCCCCCTGGCGCACACCATTACCTACACCAAAGGAAGCAGAGACACTGTTACCCCATTTGACCTGCATTCTCTGTTCGGCGGCATACCAATAGGTCAGAATCCTAACAATACTCTCAGGGGCACCCCTTTGCCTCAATTTCTTAAACAGCTTATAATGGTTAACTCTATCAAATGCCTTAGAGGCATCAATAAAACCAATTAAAACAGAAGAATTCTGCCTCATGTACATATGTGATGCCTCCTTCAGGGCATAAATACACATATCCGTACCGAGCTTTGCTTTAAAGCCAAACTGATTATGAGTGGTACCCAAATACTGACTAAGGCGATCTAGTAAAATCTTCTCCAAGATTTTTGACACGACACTGGCTAATGCTATTGGCCTATAGTTATCCACACTACCAACCTTGCCTGCCTTATCCTTGATGACAGGCACTAAAGTGACAGACAACATAGACTCAGGCAGCAGCCCATGAGTCATGAAGCCAGTAAAACAAATGGCAAGCAGTGCTGCAGCCCTGGGGCTTGCAAACTTGAGATGTTCCGCTGAGATGTGGTCAGACCCACTGGCTTTATCATCAGCCAACCGTTTTAATGCATGGTGTACTTCACTGAAAGTAATTAATGTGTCCTTGTCAGTGATATTATTCATTTCACAGGGATCACTCTTAACAGTTAAATAGAGTAGTGTTGCCTCCATAGCTCAGCTATGTTGTCACCCCCAGAGACACCCTCTATGACACCAGAAAGTGACGTTTGTCCTATTCAGAGCTCTCACCTCCTTCCAGAAGCCAGTAACATTATTACATAAGTTTGCTGGCTATAGCATCTGCACTCATGACTTGTTCATGGTCATCAATGTAATGGATAGCATATTTACCTAGCGTTAGTTAGCTTTTTATACTCTAGCACAGGCCCATTTCCAGGTCTGCCTGCCTGTACCCATGCCATAACCCTCCTTAGCTTCTGCATGGTGGGCTGCCACATATCTATTCCATCCTGGCTTGATGTTATTAGATTTTCTAGTGTGTCTACAGAATGGTTTACTTGGCCAGGGATTCATGGGGATGCCCATCAGTGGTGTGTGGCATGCCGTGAATGCCAATTAGTAAATCCTGCAGCCATTCCAAAAGCACCATTGCGCCCTCTTCCTCTAATCAAGACCCCGTTTGAGTGAATTGGGATGAATCTCGTTGGGCCATTAGATTGGTCAGCACGGGGATATCACTTTATTTTAGTTCTGGTGGACTATGCAACACGATATCCGGAAGCAGTGCCTCTCCCCAATATCTCAGCACGCAGTATTGTGGAAGTGCTCTTCTGCTTTATCTCACGGGTCAGGATTCCAAAAGAAATCCTGATAGACCAAGGCACTTTGTCATGCACACTGCACGAGCTGTATGGGTTATTAGGGATGGTCTATCAGCACCAGTGTCCATCACCCAAAAACCGATGGCTTAGTAGAGCGATTTAACCAAACACTCAAGAACAATTCGTAAGTGAAGATGTGCGTAATTGGGATAAGTGGCTTGAGCCCCTGTTATTCGCAGTATGAGAGGTCCTGCAAGCCTCCACGGGGTTTTCTCCATTTGAATTATTATATGAGCATAAGCCGCGTGGCATTCTGGATGTGCTACAGGAAAATTGGGAGGAGGGACCTTCACCTAGCAGAAATGAAATCCAGTATGTTT
Source organism: Notarius lentiginosus (assembly GCA_025400055.1). NCBI lineage: Eukaryota > Metazoa > Chordata > Actinopteri > Siluriformes > Ariidae > Notarius > Notarius lentiginosus. Next base: position 69,155,327 of record JAODVO010000022.1, read on the forward strand.
TTGACCTGCACACAAAACTCCACACCCTCACGCACCTAACCCAAGAGAATTTGTGGCAGGTACAAGAATGTCAAATCCAGCTGTATGACAGGCATGCGCCTTAGAGTTCACACCGGGAGACAGTGTTCATATTATTGCCCACATTGAGCTCCCAAATTGGTCGCCAAGTGACAAGGGCCCTTCGAGGTCACATGGCGAGTTGGGGATGTTGACTATGAGGTGAGGTGAATGGATAGGGGCGGGGCATTGAAAATCTATCACCTCAACCATTAAAGTGCTGGAATGAGGGGGTCCCCATGGTGTTGGTAGTCTGGAGAAGGTGGATCTGGGGCCGGAGGTGAAAAAGAGAACATCTTGGACCACTCCGGTCCCTTGTGGAGACCATCTCTTACTGGCCCAACTCCTGTAGGTGGCCAAGTTGCAAAAGGAATTTTCTGACATGTTCTTGCCCCTTCTTGGTTGTACCCACCTCATAGAACACCACATCGAAATGCCCCCGGGGGTGGAAGTGTGTAGCCGACCTTACCACTTGCCTGAACACAAGAAAAAGGTGGTTCAGGACAAACTTGAGGCCATGCTCGAAGTGGGCATAATTGAGGAGTCCCACAGTGACTGGAGCAGTCCAGTGGTCCTTGTTCCCAAGACTGATGGGTTGGTCCGGTTCTGTGTGGACTATCGAAAGGTCAACGTGGTCTCTAAATTTGACATACCCCCAATGCCTCGGATTGATGAGTTGCTTGATCAGTTAGGTGCTGCTCGCTTTTATTCAAAACTGGATCTAACAAAGGGATATTGACAGATCCCCTTGACTCCTCTATCCCAAGAGAAAATGGCCTTTTCCACACCATTTGGTTTACACTAATTTGGCACACTCCCTTTTAGGTTGTTTGGGGTGCCTGCTATGTTCCAGCAGCTTATGGACAGGGTCTTCCGCCCTCCTGCTGCCTACGCGGCTGCCTATCGAGACAACAAAATAATCTACAGCCATGATTGGCTGTGGCACTTGGAAAACCTGAGGGCTGTTCTAAAGTTGCTGAGGCGAGCAGGCCTCACAGCTAACCTGAAGAAGTGTGCAATTGGGATGGTGGAAGTACAGTATCTGGAGTTCCACTTGGGTCATGGGCAGGTGCATCCCCAAATTAACAAGACTGCAGCGATTGCGGCCTGCCTGAGGCCCAAGACCAAAAAGGAGGTGAGACAGTTCTTGGGGCTGGCTGGCTATTATCGTAGGTTTTACCTAATTATTCAGATGTCACCAGCCCACTAACCAATCTCACTAAAAAGGGGGCTTCAGATCCGGTCCAGTAGACAGAGCAGTGCCAACAGGCCTTCTCTGAGGTCAAAGCTGCACTGTGTGGGGGGCCACTTTTACACTCCCCTGACTTCTCTCTCCCCTTTATTGTGCAGACTGATGCATTGGACAGAGGGCTAGGGGCCGTTTTGTCCCAGGAGGTGGAGGGCAAGGAGCGCCCCGTGCTGTACATCAGCTGGAAACTGTCAATGCGTGAAAGCAAGTACAGCACAATTGAGAAGGAGTGTCTTGCCATCAAGTGGGTGGTCCTTTCCCTCCGATACTACCTGCTGGGGTGCCCTTTCACTCTCTGTTCGGACCACTTGCCCCTCCAGTGGCTCCACCGCATGAAGGATGCCAATGCGCAGATTACCCATTGGTAATCTGGCTGGGGGCACAGATGGTGGTGGCGGACTTCCTGTCCCATCAGGGGGAGGAGTCAGCTTCAGGCCAGACAGCTCCCTGGCCTGAGTCAGGCAGTGGGGGTATGTGGCAGCGGGGGCATGACCAAGAAGCAGTCTGTGAATGGGAGTCGGGGAAGGTAAGTGGTTAAGTCATTCCACCTGCTGTTAATTAATGTGTGTGTGTTTGTTATAGGGATGGAGCATAAAAGGAGAGAGAGAGCAGAGAAAAGCCCCTCTCTCCCTGACCACAACGCATGAGTGAGTGAGTGAAAAAAGAAAGGAAGCTGAAAAGCTCAATAAAGTGTTTATGTGTAAACATCAACTCTCGCCTGCCATGCTTCTGTGCTCTACCCACATCAGGAACTGTTACATATGCCAAATATTTTAAATGGGCAACAGGTCTGCACTGGGACAGCACGGTGGTGTAGTGGTTAGCACTGTCGCCTCACAGCAAGAAGGTCCGAGTTCGAGCCCCATGGCCCGCGAGGGCCTTTCTGTGTGGAGTTTGCATGTTCTCCCAGTGTCCGCGTGGGTTTCCTCCGGGTGCTCCGGTTTCCCCCACAG
>JAODVO010000022.1:71942462-71955845 GCA_025400055.1 Notarius lentiginosus
CAGAACCTTCTTGCTGTGAAGCGACAGTGCTAACCACTACACCACCATGCCACCAGTTAGGTCACTATCTGTGTGATGTTCTCTTCATGCCAATGTGTGTTTCTTCCCGGTTCTCCAGTTTCCTCCCATCGCCCAAAAACATGCCAGTAGGTGCATTAACTACTCTACATTGCCTTGAGGTATGAATGAGTGTGCGAGTCTATGTGCGTATGGTGTCCTGAGAAGGACTGGCAACCCTTATGGATTCCTCCAGTGAGTAAACTAAAGAAGGCTTAATGGTCTTCTGTGGTTGTGGTCAACAACAAAGTGTTTTTCTTCCATTCCACTATTCCAATGTACTATCTCGATTCCATCTACTGTCCAGACAGCCAGGATACATCACATGAAAGATGAATGTGGCTTAAAATGCATTGTCTTGGACCTGATAGACCTGGAAGAACCTTGAGATGTCCTGCCTATCTGCTACCATATGTAAATGGCACAAGCTGAAGAGGACCATATAGGCATGAATCTGTTCTGCTGGAACACAGGAACTGTCTCATTGAGATGTAGACTGGCTGTTAAATCTACATGCTTTACAGCACTTGTCAGCTGAGTTGATGGCTATGCATTTTCTTCTGCAGGTGTGAGAAGATGTAAAGCTTGAATTGCACATATTTAATAACACAGCCCACAAATCATCAGCAAATGTTCAGGACAACGGCAGAAATTTGGATGTCGGGAAGTGAGTGGCAGTCACTGGAACAACTTAATTTCCAAGGCAGTGCATTTTCAAAGGTGGAACCATAAAAGCATTCAGAGGGATATTCACCTGTCAGGCACTGAACCCAAATACAAAGTCCAATCTTCTACAAAAGTCTCAAAGTAAGTGATTTATGTTCTGTAAAATCAGCAGAGCATTTGCACAACTTTATTTTTTCTTTGCAACAGCATTCCAAGTTGCTGCCCCAGACTTCTACCTTCACTCGTTTTCAATTACGAAACCTCATACAGTCGAATAAAGAGCTCAGCAAAGAGGTATTCTGACAGCATCATTGCGAATTGAAGTGAAACTGAAAAGAAGACTGAGTTTTCGAAATGATTTCAGGCGAGAGGATAGTAGTCCCATGGGATGCCTGTCATCTCCTAGCTCGCCCTTCGCTGATGAAGCACAACCATAAAGCCTTCATAAAGTCTTCATAAATATGCATTACCTCAGCTTTAGCTTCAACTAGAGGAAAAGTGGTGCTTGCTGTGAATCTTTGATAGCAAAGCAGCTGCTCCTAAGGCTAGAAGACGATTCCTGAAATCTTAAGATACTTTATCCATATTGTGAAGTGAAAATAAAATGACCAGTGGTGTGATTAAATTATTTAAAACCCACTCAGCAAAGCTAAAGGTATATAAATCACACATCCAGCTGCAGCTTCTGCATGCACACATATGTTGAAACAGGCAGGCCACAGGCCACACAGCGAGAATGTTTCATTTGTATAATTCGTGTCCCACTAGGTCAGCTGACAAGCCTGACATTGAGCAGCCATCTCACACAGTAAGATCAGGGGTCATGTCCAAGGCCAGAGTCTGGGAGTGGTTGGCTGACCCGGGTCTTCAGCATTGCAATTTTATTATGGCTTTGGCCTTTTTCCATAGGGACACTTGAACAATGCAATGTTTTATGGAGGTCTTGGAGAACCTCATGACCTCACCAGATGATAAGGAAAAGTGTTTGTGTTTGATCAACAACATTGATGGTCCGGGCAGAAAACTCAAATGTCAAATCCACTCAGTTTTTGAAGAATGATCGAAGGGAATCAGAGAGTATTGCCGATGTAATGCCAACCACTTTAATTAGGCACAATATTTTATGCTAAATGTCAAAAATACCGTAGAGTGAGTACTCCTGAGTGTAGTCCTCGATATGACTTTAAACTGCAACTGGTGGTGAGTCTCAAGTCTGGGAGGACTTGAGTATTGGGGAAAGTGGAGTTATCTCTTAATCACGATTGCTCCCAAGTCCGCTCTGACCCAGAGTGGTAGCGCCTGCCTGAGTTCCAGCTTTGGGTTAAATAGTACATCACCAATAAGGCGGTGCCCTTCTGAATTTGAAATGAGGATGGGTTCCCTTTTGAGTCTGGTTCCTCTCAAGGTTTCTTCCTCATGTCATCTGAAGGAGTTTTTCCTTGCCACTGTCGCCACAGGCTTGCTCATTGGGGATACATTAGGGATAAAATTGGCTGTCTTGAGTCATTCAAATTCTGTAATGCTATTTTGGGACAATGTCTATTGTTAAAAGTGCTATCCAAAGAAACTTGATTTGACTTGACTTGATTTCCTTTTCCAGCAGGACTTGGCACCTACCCAGAGTGCCAAAAATACTATCAAATGGTTTGCTGACCATGATATTACTGTGCTTGATTGGCCAGTCAACTTCCCAGACCTAAACTCCATAAAGACTCCATGGGGTATTGTCAAGAGGAAGATAAGAACCACCCAACACAAAAATACAGACTGCTATCAAAGCAACCTTGGCTTCAATAATGCCTCAGCAGTGCCACAGCCTGATCACTTCCATGCCAGGCTGCATTGATGCAGTAATTCATGGTAAAGGAGTCCCAACCAAGTATTGAGTGTATAAATGAACATGCTTTTCAGAAATTGAACATTTCTGTATTGTAAATGCTTTTTTTGATTGATCTGATGAAATATTCAAATAATTTGAGATACTGGATTTCTGATTTTCATGAGATATAATCCATAATAATCAAAATTAAAACAAAAAGGCTTGAAATATTTCACTTTATGTGTAATGAATGTATAATATGTAACGCCCAGGGATTTAAGTAAGCGTTACATATACTTCTGGTTCACAATCTTATATAACACCCCAGATGTAATAGACTACGCCACCCTTTGCTTCCCTATGACTAGCTGTAGATGGAAGCAAAGGGACCAAATACCCAATAAGGTGGACTGACTCAGATTTAAAAAAATATATATAAAAATACATTCTTTATTAATAAATACACTTAAAATCTGACTCTCACAAGTATAACAAAGGATGAAAAACAATACATCAACAAAAAAGGGAAAAAACACAACCCTGCAAAGACATGAGCATGGCCAGGAGAAGACCACTGACCATGAGGCGGAGAAGCACCAGAGAGACGCTAGGGCCCTAATAACCCTGATCGGGTGCAAACACACTTGTTTGTTACTGGAATTCACGCTTGGTATTACACACTGGTTTTGTTGCACACTTGATTTCACACTCGGTGGTTCACACCTTTTCTGTTACACACCAGAAGTCACGCAATGTCACTGCAAACCCTTCACTCGCCAACTGTGCATAAGATAGGACACCTAGCCTTTCAGTGTGGCCCCTCACACATACATATGTCAGTAGGCTACCCCATGCACCAGCAACGGGTGACTGCAGGGATTAGGAGGAGCTTAGAGACGAACAAGACAAATAACATAAAAAAAAGAAAGAAAAAATAAATAAACCACTCTAGCCTGTAGCTAGTTAAGACCATAAATGCTGTGCTAAATGAAGCAAGCTAACAGGCTAGAGGAGAGAAAAAAAAATACAATACTAAAGAAAACACTAGAGCAGCACCACTTTCACAGACAAGAGAACAGCAGCTAGCAATACTCTGTGGCTGTTCAGACCTTCCCTAGCCTTAGCAGCGTATCCCAGAAGTTAAGGGGTTTGGAAGTACGTCGGTTCCAACATGGAGACAGCTGCCGGTGAGACCAGTGCCATACGCTCCCCAATAATGGCGGCGTATGCCCGAAATTTAACTTGCAGATAACCAGTTTCACTGCGGTGGTAACCGCCAGTAAACACATCAATCCGGGGCTTCACAGCCAGCCCGGTAGCTCTCAATTCCCCATACACTAAAGCGAAGGCAGCCCCTTCAAACACCAAACACCACCACCAAGCGTACTAAACGGGTCCTCTCCTACTGCAAGGACCCCAAGTAACTTTATAGTTGCCCCAGCTATGCCGCTTAGGCAGCCTAATCAGTGCCCATCCCAAACCCCAATTAGTGGCATTGACAGACGGAAAAAAACAAGGGAAAGAGAGTGAGCAAGTGCAATGGCCCACAGGCTACAATCCACCCCCTCCAAATGAATCAGCGGCCCGACGATACCAGCCAACTGGATGGGTCACTCTTCAGTACCAGTGCCCTCACCCTCTTCTACCCTAAGGGCAACTGCTCTAGGAAGACGGTGGGGGTTCGAATGCTGCCCTGCTGTTGTTCGGGATGATCGCCTCAGAACCTGACCCGGCTCTTCCAACGGAGTGTCCCCCTCACTCGGGGTCAAAGGTGGAGACTGGTCAAGATTCTCTTGGGGCTCGTCTGAATACAGGCCGACCACTCTGACAGCAGCATCATCCTCCTGAGCAGCAGGGTTGGTCAACACATCTACTTGCCCCGTGGGGGGACGAACTACTCCTGCCTCCTGTTGTAGACCCTCCGGAACTTCCCGCATCTCAGAACGATGTATCTGACGAGCTGGTCCATCACCATCCACGGGGGCCACGGTGTAGACGGCTCTGTTTCCCACCGGTCGTTGCACTACCCGGAACAGAGTTGAATTCCAATGGTCCTGGATCTTGTTACGCCCCGGTGCATGATTACGCAAGTATACCAGCTGGCCTGAGTCGATACCAGGATCATCCACAGTGTCATTGTGTTTCTGATTACGCCTGTTGGCCAACTCTGCCGATCTCTGACGGACATGTTCCTGGGTCATCTTCACACTTCGTTCATGTTGTTGCACCCACTCTTCTACAGTGCTAGCGCCATCCACTTCACCTCCCGTTCCGAGCAAGAAGTCCACAGGCAGCCTTGGATGATGCCCGAACATCAGATAGTACGGGGTATGGCCAGTAGTTTGATGCGGTGTGGTGTTATATGCGAAAGTTAGCTGGGGTAGATGTTGAGGCCAGTGTCGTTTCTCAGCCGGGGGAAGGGTCCGCAATAGATCGTGTAGGGTGCGATTGAATCTTTCACATTGTCCATTACCCTGTGGGTGATACGGTGGGGTCCTGCTTTTCTGGATGCTGTAAAGTTGACAAAGCTGCTGAATCAGCATGCTTTCAAAGCTTCGCCCCTGGTCTGAGTGGATGCGGGCTGGAGGACCAAAACGATGAAACCACTGCTGGACCAACAACCGGGCCACAGTAGAGGCTCGTTGGTCCCTAGTGGGGATCGCCTGGGAATACTTCGTGAAAATATCTGTAAAGATCAGCACATTTTCTCGGCCATCACTAGCAGGCTCTAGAAGGGTAAAGTCAATGGCCAAGACCTCGTTTGGTCGAGTGGCTTGTAACGTTCCCCAATACGTCCGAACCTTTGGCTGGGCCGCCTTCCCCAGGACGCACCGCTCACACTTCTGACACCATAGCTCAGCATCCCTCGCCATGTTCGGCCAAAAACATCGGCTCCGGAGCAGCTGAACAGTTCTTTCGGTGCCCTGATGACCTTGGTTATCGTGCACACTGCGCAGCACCTCTTCTTGCAAACACTGGGGGAGAAGGAGTTGAAGAATCTCGGCACCCCCCATTGGAGCATGAACAATCCGATAGAGGACCTCATCTTGCAGAGTTAAGTGATCCCACTGGCGAAGCAGAGTCTTACTAGCATTAGACAACAATTCCCGCTCCTCTGCCCGTGGCCGTCTTCCGCTCCGAAAGAATCCACGTACCGGACCAACGACAGGGTCTGCCTCCTGGAGCTGGCTCAGATCGTGTGCTGTACGCCCTGGTAGCGCCACCACCTCCTCACACTGAGCCTCAGCAGTAGACAACAGGGAAGCATCCGCCAGTGCTCCCAGCAATGGAACCTCGGTCCCATTTGTGAAACGTTCCAGGTACTGACGAGACAATGCATCAGCATTGCCGTTGTTTCTCCCTGGCCGATACTTGATGGAGAAGTTGAAGGAGGCCAGCTGGGCAGCCCAGCGCTGTTCAATTGCCCCAAGCTTGGCGGTCTGTAGATGGCTTAAAGGATTATTATCGGTCAAGATGGTAAAATGATTTCCAAGAAGATATTCCCGAAACTTTTCAGTGACTGCCCATTTCAACGCAAGAAGCTCAAGTTTCATAGAACTGTAGTTTTCCATATTTCTTTCAGTGGGCTTTAACCCTCGACTGGCAAACGCAATTGGCCGCACCTTGCCCTCATGCTCTTGGGAGAGGACCGCCCCCAGGCCTCCATGACTCACATCAATTTCAAGAAGGAAGGGTCTCTTGAAATCAGCATAGGCCAACACAGGTGCAGAGGTCAGCTTTTCCTTCAAACTCTGAAAGGCATCTTCACATGACTTGTCCCAGGCCGTTGCCAAGGGAACGGGGGGAGTTTTCCCTTTCTGTCACGATCTGCTGAGCCTCCCCACAAGGCGATGCAAAGGGGCTGAGATTTTAGAGAATCCCTCCACGAACCTACGGTAATAACTTGCAAAGCCAAGAAATGACCGCAATTCTGCTAGATGGACCGGGCGCCTCCACTCCTTCACAACTTCTATCTTCGCCGGGTCAGTGGACACCCCCTCAGCAGAAACCACATGTCCGAGGTAGCTGACTTGGGGCTGAAAGAACTGACATTTTGACAACTTAACCTTTAGGTTCTGCTTCTGCAGTCGTTCGAACACGCCCTCCAGCCGTTTCAGATGTTCTTCCACAGTGGCCGAAAAAACCATGACATCAAGGTACAAAAGAACAGACTGGTACCGTTGATGTCCAAAGATGCGCTCCATGAGGCGCTGGAACGTACTAGGGGCATTGCATAACCCAAAGGGCATTCTATTAAATTCAAAAAGGCCAAACGGGGTACAAAATGCAGTCTTTGCTTTATCAGCTTCTGCAACAGGAACTTGATTATACCCACTGGCGAGATCCAGGGTGGAGAACCACCTTGCCCCAGAAAGCGCATCCAAGGATTCGTCAATCCGTGGAAGAGGATAAGCATCACGGCGGGTTTTGGAGTTCAGCTGCCGATAGTCGACACAAAGGCGAAGACTCCCGTCCTTCTTGGTCACCAGGACAATGGGTGAAGAGTATGGGCTGCAACTTTCCCTTATGACTTGGCTATCCAGTAGCTGTTGAATATGTTCCCTCACAATCGCATACTGGGAAGGGGGAATTCGTCGATAGGGCTGGCGAACAGGAGTGTTATCAGTCAAAGGGATCTCATGAGCTATCAATGAGGTACATCCCAAATCCCCATCACCCCTAGAGAAGATGCCGTCGTACTTAGCAAAAAGGGCCCTGGCCTGGGACACCTGCTGTGAGGTTAGTCCCTCAAAGACAGGGAACTCGGGACAGGGACAACCGGAATTAGGAGCGACCTCCTGAATAGATACAAATGCACAACACTCCTCCCATAATGGCTCCATAACAAGGGGCCTTTCTCCGGAGGGGGCCATGTTGACAACTTGTACAGTTCCAATGGCGCGGCGTGGGACAAGCCACACTTCAGAGCAGCCAATGTTGACCACTGGGGCATACAGGAGACCCCTTTTTGCAGACACAAGTGTTGGGAACACCAGGACACCCTCGGGCAGCTGTCCGTCCTCAAGGCAGAGTGGTTCAAGCAGAAATTCAACCGCTTCAAGCTGTGGGCAGGTCACTGGGACCATAGTAAGCATGCCAGGCCCAAGACAAACTGGGGCCTTCCCCTGGACCTTGACCTTAAAGGGCTTAGAGGCATGGAGGACAGCTTGGATCTTCTCGCAGCGGCGGAAAACTCGTTGGGCCGCCGGGCCAGCCGATTCAATCGGGGGGGAGTGGAAGAGCCGTGAGCCATGCTGCTCAAAAAGAGCCCTGTGGCATTCCCCAAGAATATTCATACCCACTATGCCAGGTGTAACTACCTTATAATTCTGAAGGGCCGCATTAACAGGATCTTTGACCACCAATACCCCCCTCCCTGGGATATGCTGGCCCAGTATAACTACATCTACCTCCACATACCCTGTATAAGGTATGTCAAGTCCATTAGCTGCTTTAAGTCCCAACCATTTACAGTCTTTCCTCTGCATGTGACTTAAATGCGTATTAAAAAAACTTTCAGTTACCGTTGTAACCATAGACCCGGTATCGATAAGACATGAAACCTCAACATCACCCATCACCACCTTCAACACTGGACATTTCCACACTAACCAACCCAGTGAGGATAAACATACAGAGCCAGTGTATCCCCCTCCCAGTGTGTGGCTCTGCACACTGGGAGGTTCTAGTTTCCCAGCTGACTAGCAGAGCCACTGGCAGGGGGAGCTAACTGACTAACAGAATCCTCAGTTAGCGAGCGAGGGGCAGGCCTATTGTTTCTAGGAGGGGGGGCAGATTGGCAGTAGCGGGCTATATGCCCCGGTTGATCACACTTAATACAAATGGGTTGACCATCAGATGTACGTTTAAAACGCCCTGCCCTATATGGCTGAGAAGACTGTGATCTACTGGAAAGCTGCCCTAGGTGTTTAACCAGCAGATCTAGTTGGACTTGTTGCTTCAAAACCATCTCTTTTAACTCTGCTACTTCAGATGTCTGAGCTAGAGTGGAGTCACACTGGGCAGAATATGTGGCCTCATTAACGCGCACTGGAGCACGAGAACCCCTGTCCCGATTAGATTGCCCCTCTTCCACCCACCTAGTGGCCTCACTTCTAACATCTAACAGAGTCAAATCATCGTCTGCTCTTACCAATCTTTTGAGTTCTCTACGCAACATATGATCTCGTACATTTTCACAAAATTGGTCTCTTAATACAATGTCAACATTTGAAATAGCACCCTCTTTCGATTGTTTTACTTTGTCCATAAGTTCCATAAGAGCATGAGAAAACTCAAAGAGAGACTCATTTTCTCTCTGTTTGCGGTCAAAGAAACATTGTTGCCAATATACATAGGACTTGGAACTTCCATATACCTCTTTTAACACAATCATAATTTCCTCATGATTTTCTCGAACAGTACAAGGTCGATATTTAATCTCATTACGGGCTTCACCCTCTAGATGGTCATACAAAAACAATGCTTTGTCTAAATCAGACATGTACCTTGACCGTATGCAACTTTCTACTTCTTCCAACCACTCTTCGACAGAGAGAGACCCTGCTGCAGTGGAGCCCGAAAACTTAGGGCACCGCCTCTCCCGAGGCAAATACAGTGCCTGCTCCCTTCGTACTGGCTGGAAACCTCCCTGCCCAGCAGCAGGTCTCTGAATATTTGAGAGTCTCTCATTCTCAGCTTCAAGCTGAGCCACACGTTCTTGTAGTCGTTGCATTTCCCCGGTGGGTTCCTCAGCATCGTTATCTCTGCTCATTCTTCTGCCAACTGCTGTTCTCTTACACATACAACCACACACACGAAAGGTGCTGCTCAAAATAACCAACCCAAAGAAAGATGACCAAAAAAACCCACAAGGGAGAAACCTTTTTTATTGTTCGATCCTGCCGATTACGCCAAAATTGTAACGCCCAGGGATTTAAGTAAGCGTTACATATACTTCTGGTTCACAGTCTTATATAACACCCCAGATGTAATAGACTACGCCACCCTTTGCTTCCCTATGACTAGCTGTAGACGGAAGCAAAGGGACCAAATACCCAATAAGGTGGACTGACTCAGATTTTAAAAAAAATATAAAAATACACTCTTTATTAATAAATACACTTAAAATCTGACTCTCACAAGTATAACAAAGGACAAAAAAAACAATACATCAACAAAAAAGGGAAAAAACACAACCCTGCAAAGACATAAGCATGGCCAGGAGAAGACCACTGAACATGAGGCGGAGAAGCACCAGAGAGACGCTAGGGTCCTAATAACCCTGATCGGGTGCAAACACACTTGTTTGTTACTGGAATTCACGCTTGGTATTACACACTTGTTTTATTGCACACTTGATTTCACACTCGGTGGTTCACACCTTTTCTGTTACACACCAAAAGTCGTGCAATGTCACTGCAAGCCCTTCACTCGTCAACTGTGCATAAGATAGGACACCTAGCCTTTCAGTGTAGCCCCTCACACATACACACGTCGGTGGACTACCCCATGCACCAGCAACAGGTAATTACAGGGATTAGAAAGAGCTTAGAAACGAAAACAAATAACATAAGAAAAAAAGAAAGAAAAATAAATAAACCACTCTAGCCTGTAGCTATTTAAGACCATAAATGCTATACTAAATGAAGCAAGCTGACAGGCTAGAGGAGAAAAAAAATACAATACTAGAAAACACTAGAGCAGCACCATTTTCACACACACTTCAAAGGAGCACACATTCACACACAAGAGAACAGCAGCTAGCAATACTCTGTGGCTGTTCAGACCTAAAAGTCAGACACACTTAATAAGTACGAATGTTCATTCATTTCTAACATACAGTACACAGAAATAAATACCAGCCCAAATGGACAGTACACACGTTAAAACAACAGGGCTGTTAGTACATCGACTTCACATAATACTACTGTACATACTACAGTATAAAAATACAATTAAATCGTGGCAGGTAGGAGACATATTTAAGCATAGGAACACATACCTTCCCTAGCCTTAGCAGCGTATCCCAGAAGTTAAAGGGTTTGGAAGTACGTCGGTTCCAACATGGAGACAGCTGCCGGTAAGACCAGTGCCATACGCTAAAACCAACAAAAGGTGCAATAAACAACACTGCGGGGTTGCAAAAGACCAGTCAATATGACCCGACAAAAATATACAAACCAAATACCACATACCTCCCCAATAATGGCGGCGTATGCCCGAAATTTAACTTGCAGGTAACCAGTTTCACTGCGGTGGTAGCCGCCAGTAAACACATCAATCCGGGGCTTCACAGCCAGCCTGGCAGCTCTCGATTCCCCATACACTAAAGCGAAGGCAGCCCCTTCAAACACCAAACACCACCACCAAGCGTACTAAACAGGTCCTCTCCTACTGCAAGGACCCCAAGTAACTTTATAGTAGCCCCAGCTATGCCGCTTAGGCAGCCTAATCAATGCCCATCCCAAACCCCAATCAGTGGCATTGACAGACGGAAAAAAACAAGGGAAAGAGAGTGAGCAAGTGCAATGGCCCACAGGCCACATGTACATGAATCTGTATTCGGGCAGTGGGCATATGCCTTCCTTCACCACCATGCAATGGAGTAGTAAGGGATCCCCTTCCCTCTACTAGCCCGGGGTGGTACCTTGAGCAAGCACTAACAACCCCTCACTCCCCCTGGTCAGGGTTACACCCCAAGACTGGACTTGGCAGACTGCACAGAGGAGACCGCCTGATGGTTTAATGGGCAGAAAGGCGGACCCAGCAAAACATTTTTACAATTTTTTGGGTGTGATCAGGGCAAAATGCAACACGTACAACACTGTTGGCCATCCACTTTATCCCGATCTAGCTCCAAATGTCTTGATTCTGTCTTGCCCTCGAACCCAGTTAAATTGGGAAGAGAGAGTGAGATTGATGGCTGCGCAACTCCCCTTCACTCTAATCCAAGTCACACACGCAAGTCATGACTTCAAATTCAAATTCAATTCCCGTGGTAATGGGAAAGTGGCGAAGCAGCAGGTGTGGAAACACTGGAAGCTGCAATCACGAACCTGCACACAGGCGGCCGAGGGCATAGGGTCTCTCTCTGCTGGAACAAAGCAGCATTGGAGTTCGGCAGCCCCCTGGGTGTCTGAGTAGCCATGTTTAGGATTCGATCTGCTCAGCTCCATGGAGGAAGGGGCTAGAAAAGGTGCCCCAAACATAGCCTGCCTCACCTCATCCTGGCCAGCACAGCACAGCTGGCGGGGATCCCACCCAGCAGTCGAAAAGCAACAAATAAGAAAATAAATAAGACAGAGAAGTTACTCAACCTTGGCACATGGAACGTGCACAACCTACTGGATAAGATCAAAGCAGACAGGCGAGAGAGAAGAACTGCACTAGATGCCAGGGAACTAGCTCACTGTAGTGAAAGGCATGACATTATTATTATTATTATTATTATTATTATTATTATTATTATTATTATTATTATTATTAGTGTGCTTGGAAAAGCACACGATTGTTCTTAAGTTTTACTTTTATTATTATTATTATTATTCGTTTTCACCCACTTTTTGGATCCACTACTTCTCCTAGAGCTTTTGAGATAGATACACCTTTCCAAGGCTGAAACATAGGGCCCAGTCTGGAATGGTGTGCTTGTTCAAATGGTTGCTCTACCTCTTGTCGTTCGTCTGGTATTCCCATTTTTCAGGAGAATTCCTTGCCATTGAAATGAATGGGAGTGATGACGTCATAAGGAGCTCCCCACTCTTAACGTCACAGTGCGCAGCAGAGAAAAAGCCGAATTAAACCCGTGATTTTACAGCCAAAATCCATGTTTTAAACCCTCTGAATTAAATTGAAAAACATATAAAAGGGTGGAGAGGAGATTTCACTGCGTGAAGCGATCTCCCTTCATAATGCTGTGAAAGAGTGTGCCGGGCTGAGCCTCGACGCTGACAGAGCGCGCAGGCAGTCATTCGCCGGCATTTTTAAATCACTGCTGTCCTGTCGCTACATTCTTCATCTGTATAATCTTTATCTACTCTCAAAAAGTAAAATAATCCACACTGGCTGTTAAAAACTTCATTTCTTGGTTAAAACTTTTGTTATTCCAACTCCGGGAGCAATTCACTCACCGGCATTCAAAACGCACTTCCGGTTCTTGTTTAAACTAACAGATGGACTCTACCACTCAGCGGAAAAATACAGGTGTGGCCCGAGTTCATTGTGGAGCAGGCCATTGTGACTATTCTGACAGGGGTGTTTCAGGGGTAATGAATTAAAAGCCATTTGGAGGGATCAATAAGGTATTTTTGTGCATGTCAGCCAAACCGTAAGGTGTAAAGTCATTAAACGTGGTACACTGATAGAGGCGTGGACCCTGATTGATTTCATCAAGTTTCATGTTGGTAGGTCTCACGCTCTAGTGCCAGCAACTGATCAAAATCTTACATGCATTCATGCACGTAACATTTGATCTATATGTCCGATTTTCATAAGTCTTGTGCCATTGGAATCCTTGGAGGTCGACCATTCCAACGCACCCTCTGACGTCATTTTCAGCCTTATTACATTTTCCGCCATTTTGAATTTTGTCCAAAGTGAAGGTGGAGTGACCGGGCCACATGTTTCGTCCGATCATCACGAAACTTGGCACAGATGATCTCCAGTCTATCCTTAATGAATAAAATTCGTTTTGCTCTCATACGTCGAAGCGTTCACCCATGGCAGCCAATCAAAATCAATGGCGAAGCCACCAAACAGGATGTGAGCTCATATCACGGAAACGCTTTGACATATCAAGACCATATTTAGTGGCATGACTTTGGACACCATCCAAACTA
>JAODVO010000022.1:72498326-72508769 GCA_025400055.1 Notarius lentiginosus
GAACCCCTGACTGCTCCCCGGGCGCTCTGGTGTGGCTGCCCACTGCTCTGGGTGTGTGTGCGTGTTCACTGCTTCAGCTCACACCTGACATCTGATCAGGCCAAGCTGGGGCTTGTTTGAAAGGTCTCGGGGAGAGAGAGGTGCCTGTAAAGTTTGGCGGGGTTGGGACTTTAGGTGGCTGAGTTATGAATTTTTAAAGTCATGCCTGCGGGGGCCCCATTTTCACAGGCTGTGTTATGACATAATGTATTTGCCCAGTGTAGCATTTGGAAGTAGATTAGATCCATATCGTTAAAATTTTTCATGGGCCATTCTGTTTGTTGCTTTTGAAATGCAGACGGACAAATGCGAAAATTCCCAGTCAATGTCCACCGGTCCAGCCTTATTTCCGACACTGATGGATGGTCAGGGCCCTGGTGGGCCTTGCTACTGGTAACATTGTAATCCAGTACAACCTGCCGTGTGGACATGTGGTCGGCGTCTAAACCGGCTCCCCCACCAGTGCATACTGGTGAAGAAGGTGGCATGTCACCCAGCAGGACTAAAAACAAGACCTGTCAAACGGCGGATGAGCTCCTTGGGAGCCAGCGGCCATCATGCAAGGGGACCTGTGGTATCACCTACGAGTGGGGTTAAACAAACCTATCTCCCAGTTAGCTCCCGCAGTAGACATTGATGCCAGTTTGTCTTGGCTCATCCTTGCCACTGGGCTTACACCATTGTTCTGTCAAGATAGTGCTGCTAGTAACTTGCAGAAGCTAGCAGTACTTTAAAACCCTTGCAAGCAGTTTCATGACTATGGCTGAAAGGAACTTATTAAAAAGTGGAGGACTTTGATTTGTCCCTGATGCCACATGAAACGGTCATCGTTGTTATCGACGGAGTGGAAAAGATGATTGATGAATGGGGGAACTAAGGAGGATTCCTATGCTCCTAATTCACCACAGTGAGACCACAGGCATTCGGGGTCCTGTAGACCTCATGGTGCCGCTCGGCTGGAGTCCCTTCGACTCGGTCTGCCTGCTCTGATCTCAACCAACCAACCAACCAACCAACCGTCTGCAGTCATCTTAACAGAGGGGCACTTCGGCTGGAGTCCCTTTGGAGGACGGACCAGAACTGATTCTTCATGCCTTTTCCTATTAAACTGGGTGGGAAATAACTGCTTGGCCCCATTAATTGCTGCTTGCAGCCATGTTTAACAGCTTATTTTTGATGTCCGAAATGTTCGCTTCAATAGAACAATAAAAAAGTACAGTTTTCTTCCCGTTGTGATGGTCTGTGACAGATCTGCCAGAAATGTTTTCCATGTTCTAATGGGCAAAACATTCGCTGGATTAAGAATGAAATTTATTTACCAGCAAAGCAGTTTAACAGTTTAAAACCTTAATTAACTGGAGTCTGGGTTTTTGGTTTTTGTTGGTTAATCAGTTCAACTGAAAAGTTTAAATCGAAGCAAATTATTCATTCTTTATTCAGTGGTAGGAAAAAATTCAGCCCAACGGTTTCTTGAAATTTGGTTTCTGCTTCGCCATCCATGTTTCATTTGGTGCATCAATTTAAAAAAAACAAAAAGGAACCTCAGCAGGAACCACTTCCAGTCTGAGAATGTTGGAAGTACACTGGACATGCAACATCTAATAATCCTCCTCATCTTCCTCATCAGTAGTTCACACCAATCATCATCGTCCTCCTCCTCACCATCCGCATCATATCCTTGTTGTCATTCTCCTCATCATCAGTTCTCCTCCTCACTGTCCATCAGTCCTCATCGTCCTCCTCCTCCCTGTCCCCATCAATCCTCATTGTCGTCCTCCTCATCAATCATCATGTTCCTCAATCATCATCCATCTACTGTTTAATTTTGAGCCAGAAATCTTGGGCTTTGTGTCGATACGTTCATGTGAGATTAAAGAAAGTATTTCCGATAAAGCACACTGAACCGTTCTACAGTTATTCAGTGGAATGAAGATGTATGATTTCTGTCATCTTGGGTAAAGTGTAAGAAAAATTAACGACCCAAGGACTATAAACGCAGCCAGATAAATGAGTGCATTTTTAATCTGGATTGAAAAGCACTCGGAGAGGAGTTTTAATATTCTCTGAAAAAGTTTCCCAGGTTTACTTAATGATGTCGGGGAAAAAAACAACCTCTTTTTCTCAGAACCATTTAATCGCTTCCTAGTTTTAGAGAAATGAAGTGCCAGAGTCGCGGTTATTTGAAGGCACATCAACACCAAGTGTCCTCTTGTGTTTTAGAGTGATGAGGTAATGAGAGGCCGCAAATGAAGGAATCCTCAGCACTACAGTGGGTCTCTAACACACACACACACACACACACACACACACACGCTGTATCCTCTTAACGCTGTGATGGGCTGAGCGTCGGGCTCCTTTCTCCACACGCCTGTACGTCACTGTTATTAGGAGCCTTCAGTCCTTGGTTTAGATTAGAATATTTGGGCGGGAGGAAAAGAGGCCCTTCCTTAGCAACCACGCGCCTCCCTAGATAGCACGGGCATCACCTTGGAAACCTGCCCGGTGGGGGTCACTCTGATCAGGTCTCTCTTAATTCCCCATTCTCTCTCTCTCTGTCTGAGGCACACCCTTTATTGGAGTGTGTGAGCACATGCTTCATGCATGCATGTAGTCAGGCATCACTGTGACACCAGACAGCAGTGTGTGTGTGTGTGTGTGTGTGTGTGTGTGTGGAGTTTGAGGGGATAAACAGTCACGGTCATGCCTGTGAGAGGGATCAGCCTCTGGGGCCTCAGGAAGAGGAGGAGCCCCTATTCAGGTATGCTGTGTGTGTGTGTGTGTGTGTGTGTGGTTCAGCAGAATTACTTCATTTAACAGTCCACTGCTGCCATAGAATGCATCATTAGATTATTTATTTATTTATTTATTTATTATTGTTTTGTTTGTTTTTTTTGTAAAAAATCAGGCTAACGTTGCCTTCGCGTCCTCCTCATGCGTACGAGTTCGGAGGCGGCGATTTTGTTTGGAAAACAGATGGCGTGAGAAGAAAATGATTTTGTTTTTATTATCTACTTTTAAATCATCCACAAAGCGTACGCTGAAAGAAAATAAAGAACCGAAGAATTAAAATGCAAATTGAATCTGCCGCACACGTCACACACTCACACCTTTTGTTACTGACCCGCTCCCAACCCGGAAATTCAGGCTCATAGAAAACTACGACGAGTTTCCGAGTCAACATCGTGGTGGCGTTTATTTACATACTCGCCATGCGTTAATATTTCCGACCGGACTCGAAGGCAGCGTGTGATCTGTGCGATAGCTACGTGGAACATGTTCACTGTGTTTGTTTCCGTTTGCAGATGAGGACCTGGAAGTTTCTCAGCTGAAGTGTTCAGGAGTTTTCTTTTGATTAAACTCGTCCTTTAACGAGCATCAGCGTGTGAACGGTGCAGGAGAGAAGAATTTAAAGTGCAGATTCAGAAGATTTGTTATAATAAATCGTTTTGCTGCGTGGGTTGTGGATCAGACAGTGTGGGTTTTCCTGTCTGGCTGAACGCGTGATGGAGCGCACACTCCTCTGGCTCTTGTATGTCATGTTTGCTGTCAGTTCCTCGAGTCCTGCGTGACTTTAACACTCCAGGCTTCTGTGAAATGAACAGCTGCTGGACTGATGTCCTCACGATCACCTCAGCTTCACTTCATACATGTGTCTTGTTTTAAACATGGTTGGGAACCAAGCGAGCAGGGTTTTAGAGGTGTGTGTGTGTGTGTGTGTGTGTGTGTGTGTGTGTGTGTGTGTGTTATATAGCCTAACGCAGCAGGGTTGACTCTGTCCTCCTGACCTGGGCAGATTTGATGGGGCAGGAATGCAGTGCTGCTGGAAGGAATGTGCTCCATTTTGTGTCATAATTCAACCACGTTCTCTCTCACCGTGTCTGTCGGAGTAGATCTGGATGGTCCTCGGGCAGAGCGTTTTGGTAAACTGGGATGTATGTACACTGTTGCCCCTCCACGCTCACTCAGTCTTGTTGACGGTGGAGTGGCTGCTGCTTTGTGTCCCAGGGATCCGTCATGTCTGTGTTACCTTCTGGCTCTCCCGTTTAGTTATGCTGTCAAAGTCGGTCTTGCCAGAATCCCTGCTTGCAGTCCCTCTGAGTTGCGTGTCCATTCTGAGACACCAGTAAGATGCTGACCTCTTCTACTCCTCTGATCCGTCCTGATGCACTACTTCTAGCTGGAGTCTCCTACAGAGGATGAAACCCAAGAATGGGGCCAGTCACATGACTTTTTCTTAGCAGTTTCACTTCCGGTAAAACAGCTGGTGGTCCAGCAAACCAAAACAGCTGCCAGAGTGCAAACAACTAGCGATAACTAACTTGTCTAGAAGCCACTGCTCGCTTTAGATATCTTCAGAAGATTGCTGTGTGCAATGGAATCCACCGCTACAGTCTGGGAAAGAAGGATTTGTCATACGATCTGGAAAACTACCCTTCAGTCGAGTTCCCCGACATCTCCAACTATCAGGTGTTGCAGACGTCCTTCTACACCGCAAAACAGATGAGGGTGTGGAAGAATATGGAGGCTTAGAACTTTTTTGTATGTTTGTTTGTTTTTTTGTTTAAGCTTTTCGTTCACGTCTTTACAGCAAAGCACTGCGAATTGAAGTGTAAACAAACAGTTGCAGGGGTGTAGCTAGGATTTTTCAAAGGGGGTTGGAGTCACGCACTGACTGGCAACCTGAGTGCATTATGGAACAAAAAATAATTCCCATTGCTAGTTTTAGGCAGCTTAGAAACCGGCTCTTTCATTATTGCTGCTTCTTCCATGTTTTCTTGATGATGTGTTCCAGGAACGGCACTAAAACTTAGCTTCCAAGCCACAAAATGCAACTTTGATGGAAAATATATATATATAATAAATTGCTTACCTCTTCACGTCGAAAGAAGTAGGAAAGTTTCGCTTGTTTTGACATGGCGAATTATTAACACGAGGAAATACTCATAATTTTTAACTAAAAAGACTGCAGGTACACTGGCAGCTTGACCGTGCTTTCTTGTGCAATCGTGTTGCGCTTGCGCAGAATGGTCAGTCCTGCACACCTTGGCTCGTGCACCTGAAGGCGCCCCTCGGGCTGCGTGCGCCTAATGAGCTCCGTGCCGCGTGCCATTAACAAAGAACACCCGTCTTTAATCAGTGAACTACGTTTTTTACGCTATTTAAGGACTGCGCCCATGTAAGGACAGTGCGAAGTATTGCGCCGCATCTAGTGTGCCTTACTGAGCCTTGATCCCTGTTCTTGTTGACCTCCTGGTTTTTCAACTCCCGTTTCTCGTCCCTTGATCTTGTATAGTTTTACCTCTGATATTCTGTCCGCACCTCGATTACGACTTTGCCTGCTGTTTCGGACTGTTGTGTGTTTCACGCACTTTATGCTCATATCGCACTGTGTATTATGGAACATATCTGCACTGACCTCCACCTCTCCCACACACACACTGACAAACTAGGTTTTCGCGCCCAAGCCACAGGAAGTCCATACAAGGTTATAGAAACCCGAATGAAGCTGAGGTGACGATCTAGTTTAAAAAAAAAAAAATGTTAGAAAAATGACAGTGGGCGCTTTTCTAATATTCTTATGCAGCTATTGAAAAAATGTATGGTCCGACAAAGGAGGGGGTCACGAGCACCCCAGCTCCGCCTCGGAGTTGGCTTAATTCTCGCTTGTGTTGGCTCTTATCTCTCAGCTAAATAATTCACAAAGATCATCAGAAACCCCTTTAAAGACCTGGATCTTACTTAAACAAGACGGAGAAGAAGTGATCATGGCGCATTGTAACTGTACGGCTGGGGAAGAATTTTGTCGCGACCTTCATGCATATGAACTTTGGGAGGAGTAAACAGAGAAACAGCTGGGGACTTTAGCGCTTCGTGACTAAAATAAGTGAGAGGTTCAAAAGCCACCTTTATCAACGTCTTTTTTGAAATCCTGTGTTCGTTCAGCCTTTTTTATTAGTTCACGGGGAACCCTGAAGAAACTTTTATCAATTTCACGGTTTGATCGATTCGAACAACCTAAAACAACGCAAGCGTAAGGCATTTTTCATGCAAGCAATGTCCCTTCTCCGTACAAACGCTTTGTCAACTGAGCTTTGGTAGACCACCAGCTAAAGTTTTGAATAACTAATGAGGAGGATGTGACGTCACGTGAAACCCAGCAATAAGCTAGGTGTGCCTAATATAACACAAATTTCCAGAAATTAACTAATTACACACATTAAACATGTTGCTTCAAATACTGAGGCATGGAATTAAAAAAAAAAATCAACATCTAGCATAATACATCAAAGTATAACAATCGTAAAGTTAATCTCTGTGCATAATATAAAAGCATTTACCATTTGCATTTTACAGTCTTTTAAAATTCTTCTTCCTGTATCAGTGGTTTTTCCATAGCCTTCAATAGCTGTCCAGT
Organism: Notarius lentiginosus; assembly: GCA_025400055.1. Lineage (NCBI taxonomy): Eukaryota > Metazoa > Chordata > Actinopteri > Siluriformes > Ariidae > Notarius > Notarius lentiginosus. The sequence goes on from JAODVO010000022.1 coordinate 72,504,781, forward strand.
CTTTGCAAGTCTCCAACATCCGTAGTCCAGATGCTACCGACCTCTCAAGTGTCAAGCATGTTTGTAGTGCCATGGTAATGGCTTGGTCATTTGGATCCAGGCAGGTGTTCTGCTTTAGCTGTTCTTCAACTCTCATAAAGTGTTCAGTTAGTGGAGTCAGCTCCCTTAGATTGCTAAGACTGCTAGCCAACAGGTAGTCCTCATGGTTTTTAACATCATTGCTAATGATATGTTCCCAGGTAGTAAGACTTTGCAGCATGCTGCGAATCTTTTGCTTCTCTAAGTTCAATTGTGATGGAAAGAGGTCACTATAAATGGTCTCCAGTTTCTCTGATGTGTTCTGACAGGATATCTTAACCAGAGGTATCTCCACTAGAAGGGTTTGACCCATATGGAATTGTTTATCAGGATCTCTGCTGCTATCAGCGACCTCATGAACTCTCTTCTTCACGGCCTCAAAGTGGTTTTCCAAATGTTTTTTGGATGTCAGATATTCTTCATGTTCCATGCTCTGCTGATCCAGCAGCCTCATTTTCTGCTGTAAGTTCAGAATGGTCCGTAGAAGGTCTTTCCTCTGGTTCTCCTGGCAATGCTGAACTTCCATCACTTGAGAAAGATGCTCTATCAGCGAGTGTCTCATAGGGTCGATAGAAGCAAGTGAGTCTTGTGTTACAGGATATCTTTGCTTCTCAAGGCCAGTTGTTATTTGACGTAAACTCTTTTGGATGGCAGCAAATTCTTCTGTAGAAGATTCCAGGGTATGCAAGATCTCCTCTAGGTTCCAGCATGTGGTTTGCTTACATTTGATGATCCTACTGATCTCTTCATGCAAGGTGGAAAGTTTGTTGATAAGGTGGAAAGTGTCTACAGTACTCAGACCAGGAGTCATGTCCTTTGTCTCATCCAGAAGTGTCTGAATGGTAGATAGTCGCTTCTCAGCTTCTTTTAGAGTCGCTTTATGTTTTTGATGGTAGACTCGCAAGTCTGTGGTAGAGCCTCGAAGCTGGATTTCTGGAACTTTACTGGACTCTTTCTCCAAGAGTGAGGCCAGCCAAGTGCTATTATCTGTAATCTGCATGTCCAGTTTCTGTCTAGCAAACAACATTTGGTTCAGTTCTGCACTAACACGCTCTGCCTTCTCGGAGATCTTACTGTATAAGTTCTCTAAGGTCTGGAGTGCAGATAACATAAGAGAAGAATCCACCTGGCTAAGTCCTGTAATCTCCTCTTTTAATTTCATAATCACAGAGGACAATTTGATTTGCCGGGAGGATATTTCTGACTGCAGTTTTTTCGTGCTGTTAACTTGCTGACTGGCTTCCTCGGGGTAAAGAGATAACTTCTTTTTTCTGGTGATTCTGATCTCTGCTTGCTTTGCCCAAGCAAACCAGCTTTTCATAGTATTAGTGATCTCTGCCAGTAAGTGGTCACTCGGACGGGTAGCATCAGTATAAAGTTTCTCCTGAGCACAATCCAACTGAGATTTCAGATTTTGGAAAACATTGCTAATGTCTTCCTTTTCCTTCTCCCCGAGTGGACATTGGAAAAGCGCATGTGAGCGCTCAAGGAGGTACAGGTATCGTTCGTTTATTTCCAAAAACTCAGAGAATGCTATCGTTTCCTGTATGGCGCTTTGGCAGTCTTTTATCTGAGTTGAAGGTGAGGAAGAAGCTGTGTCCAGAACCTCTACTTCACCCAGAAGTGCCTTAGCATCCTTCATTAGTAGAGAAGCTTCGGACATACAATGGTCAGCATGCCTTAAGGTTCGGTCTGCTGTTGCCTCCAAAATCTGCCACTTTTTCTGCAAATTCTTAACCTGGATTAGGCACGTCACTGGACCCTCAGCCTCTCCTAAATAGGGTGACACATGGGAACATGTGTGCATCAGTTCTTCCAGTATGCTCTCCTTCTGCTTCATGCTCTTGAGGAATTCACACAGTTTTTTTGCTTGAACAGCACTGCTTTTCAAAGCAACCCTATATAAAGAGAGCAATAGAGGGGAAAAAAGTAAAAATTTAAAAATTTTTAAACCAAACAGATTTTTAAAATGATACAGTGTCTTGCAAAAGTATTCATCCTCCTTGGTGTTTGACCTGTTTTGTTGCATTACAAACTGGAATTAAAATGGATTTTTGGAGGGTTAGCACCATTTCATTCACACAACATGCCTACCACTTTAAAGGTGCAAATTGTTGTTTTATTGTGATACAAACAATAATTAAGATGAAAAAATGTGCATAGGTATCCCCCCCCCAAAGTCAATACTTTGTAGAGCCACCTTTTGCTGCAATTACAGCTGCAAGTCTCTTGGGGTATGTCTCTATTAGCTTAGCATATCTAGCCACTGGGATTTTTGCCCATTTTTGAAGGCAAAATTGATCCAACTCCTTTACGTTAGATGTGTTGTGTTGGTGTACAGTCATCTTTAAAACATGCCACAGACGCTAAATTGGCTTTAGCTCTAGGCTTTGACTAGGCCATTCCAATACATTTAAATGTTTCCCTTTAAACCACTCCAGTGTCGCTTAAGCAGTATGTTTAGGGTCACTGTCCTGCTTTAAGGTGAACCTCCATCAAAGTCTCAAATCTCTCGCAGACTGAACCAGGTTTTCCTCAAGAAATGCCCTGTTTTATTGCCATCCATCTTTCCTTCAACACTGACCAGTTTTCCAGCCCTTGCCAATGAATTGAAAAAAATATATATATCCCCACAGCATGATGCTGCTACCACCATGCTTCACTGTGGGAATGGTCTTCTTGGAGTAAATGGAAGCATTGGGGTTGTGCCTTTTATACTGTTTCCCACGATGGACAAAAAGTTCAATTTTTGTCTCATCTGATCAGAGAACCTTCTTTCATGTGTTTAGGGAGTCTGCCACATGCTGTTTGGTGAACCCCAAACATGTTTTATTATTATTATTATTATTATTATTATTATTATTATTATTACTGGTTGTTTTTTAAGCAATAGCTTTTTTCTTTTTTGTTTTTTCTGGCCACTCTTCCATAAAGCCCTGCTCTGGGGAATTTGCAGCTTAAAGTGGTCCTATGGACATATACTCCCATCTCTGCAGTGGATCTTTTCAGCTCTTTCAGCATTATCTTTTATATCTTTGTTGAATCTCTGATCAATGCCCTCTGGTGAGTTTTGGTGGGCGGTCTACTCTTGTGAGGTTTGTAGTGGTGCCATATTCTTTCCATTTTGTTACAATGGCTTTAACTGGGCTCTGTGGGATGTTCAAAGTTTGGGATATACATTTTTTATATTACATCTCCACAACTTCATCTCTGACTTGTTTGGAGTGCTCATTGATCTTTATGTTCCTTGTTTAGTTGTGTTGCAGAGTCCGGGGCTTTTCAGAACAGTTATACTGAAATTATGTGATAGATCATGTGATGCTTTGCACACAGGTTAACCTTAATCAACTAATTGTGTGACTTATAAAGTTTACTTGTTGGAACAGATCGTGTTTGTGGATTTTCTAGCAAAGGGGGAATCCATATGCACAGAAAGAGAAACACGTAGAAATAGAGGGAGGCTGTAATCATACCAATAAAGAGGTAAGGAGAGGGGGAGAGAGAGAGAGAGTAAATGTGGCAGGATTGTGTGGCAGGATTGATGCAAGTCCGTCAACTTTTATCGCGTTGCACTGCCCTCTGTAGGTAGGTCTCTCTCTCTCTCTCTCTCTCTCTCTCTCTCTCTCTCTCTCTCTCTCTCTCCATGTACGCCTATCTTAACACTTAATGATCATCCCCCCCCCATAATTTTGCTCCAAATTTGTCACCCGGGATTGTTTCCAGGCTGCATGCAATGCATGCAGGCGCGCACACGCACAAGCTCAAGGGCGCACGCGCTCACACAGTTAACTTTGCCGGGTGCACCACCAACACCATGAACCCTTGAATCCACACTTGTGTGTGTGTGTGTGTGTGTGTGTGTGTGTGTGTGTGAGAGAGAGAGAGAGAGAGAGAGAGAGAGATCTATTGGC
>JAODVO010000022.1:72852601-72862815 GCA_025400055.1 Notarius lentiginosus
TCAGCTGGGATAGGCTCCAGCTTGCCTGCGACCCTGTAGAACAGGATAAAGCGGCTAGAGATAATGAATGAGATGAGATATTATCAGACTTGACACCCTTTACTTTTTGCAAAGTAAAACGTTAAAGAAAATGCACATTTTGTGCTAAGTGCAAGCCAGAACTCCAAAAATACTAGCTGCGGCAGCAAACTAAAAGGAGAGCCAGAAAGTAATACAATCATGAGAGAGCCCTGGGACATAAAGCAGCCAGCCACTCCACCGTCAACAAACTTGAGTGAACGCGGGGGGGCAGCATCCATACATCCTAGCTCTCCACATCTACGCCTTTATCTAAGAAAAACACTATTAACAAAATGCTTGACTGTGGGGCTTTGTAAGAGAAAAATGATCCAGTGAGCCAATCACATGCGAGCAGCCCAATGCATGAAACCATGCACTTCTGCTATCATAGCCTGTTTGCGTCAATGTTCAAAGTGTTGTGCATTCTGAGATGCTTTTCTGCTCACCACAGTTGTAAATAATGGTTATTTGAGTGACCGTAGCTGGCCATTCGCCTCAGACCTCTCTCATTACCACATGCAGAACTGCAGCTCACTAGATGATTCTTAATTTTTACACTGTTCTGTGTAAATGTTAAAGATTGTTGTGGATGAAAATCTGAGGTTAGCAGTTTATGAAATACTCAAACCAGCCTGTCCGGGGCCAGCAACCATGCCACAGTCAGAGTCACTGAAAGTCACTACTTGATGTGAACATAAACTGGAAGTCTTGACCTGTGTGTGTAGGATTTTGACTTCCGCCAACTTTGTTGGAGGAGGTTTTGTTTTCGCTTCTGTTTGACTGGTCCCAGTGTTACTCAAAAAGTAGTGAACGAATTTTAATGAAATTTTGAGAAAAGGTGGGCCAAGGAACAATTGATTAGATTTTGATGCAGATCCAGATATGTATGTGAATTCAGGATTTTTTTGTTTGTTCCCAATGTAACTCCAAAAGTAGTGAATGGATTTTGATGAAATTTGGTGTACAGCATTAGTATTATCCTAGGTTCAAGTAATTTGATTTTGATGTTGATAATATGTGGCTTGGCGGAGGTATGCACTCTCCCAAGTGCCCTTTCTAGTCTGCATTGCAATGCTGCTGCATGATTGGCTGACTGGATAATTGCATGAATGAGCACATGTACAGATATTCCTAAAGTGGTTGGTAAGTGTCTTTAGCTATTTATTTTTGTATTATTGAATATCTTTGGGCAGCACGGTGGTGTAGTGGTTAGCACTGTCGCCTTACAGCAAGAAGGTCCTGGGTTCGAGCCCAGCGGCCGGTGAGGGCCTTTCTGTGTGGAGTTTGCATGTTCTCCCTGTGTCTCTGTGGGTTTCCTCCGGGTGCTCTGGTTTCCCCTACAGTCCAAAGACATGCAGGTTAGGTTAATTGGGGGCTCTAAATTGACCATAGATGTGAGTGTGAATGGTTGTTTGTCTCTGTGTCAGCCCTGTGATGAACTGACGACTTGTCCAGGGTGTACCCCGCCTCTCACCCGTAGTCAGTTGGGATAGGCTCCAGTTTGCCTGCGACCCTGTAGAACAGGATAAAGCGGCTACAGATAATGAGATGAGATGAGACAAACCCTCTTTGAATTTATATGGTAGAAAAAGTATTTTGTAAAGCACTGGTATTACATTTTTAGTGTGAGTTAATTCAATGGTAGAGGCAGTTGAATTGAAAGTATACAGTCATATACTGGAAAAGTGCAGTAATGACCTGTAAATGTATCATCATACCTTACTGGAAGTATGTTTCACTGCTATGTACTGTAAATTTATAGTACTTTACTCAAAAGTAAACTACTGTAAATGCAATGGTAATTTTTTCCACCTGGAACAGAAAAGTTAAAAGCCTTTTTATAGTGCTAAATCTACAATCCACCCCACCACCACCCCTCTGTTCTCTCTCTCATACGCTCTCAGTTTGGGCAGGAGGCCACATGTCACAGGTTTTCAGATTATTGGTAATCCTGTCTCTCAGGCATTCAGAGATATTCAGTAGGCTCCAGAAGTTACCCATATTAACGATGCTGAGCTGTTAGATTTTGTAATGTCAACAACTTTCTCAAATGGCCCAGTCCAACAGAACAAATAAAACGTGGGCCAAGACCCAAGACCATGTGGGCCATATTACTTACCAAGAGCCATACCATGGTGAATTACTGTGAAGTCATTTTAAAATAAAGCTGAATTGCACTGAGAACTGAACTGAAGTTCATGATTTTGAACCATTAAATGCAGAGGAATCTACAAGGCAATTTGTTTTAATTATTCACACATGCACACACAAAGATACACCACCTGTGAAGCGTTTCTTGCCAACAGCATCAAACTCAGAGGATGGGCTGTTGTTGAAGAAGCGGAACTCAGTAGTGGGGGAATGAGTGGTCGGCGGCAGCTGAGTGGTGGTAGGGAACATGGTGGTCTCCATCAAAAACACATCTGGAGGATAAAAGGCACATTGACAGCATGAACGGTCAGTAATTAAAGTATTATTATAATATAATTGTGTATATTATTTTAACTGATTGAGCTATTTGTTAAGGCCTTAACACCTGTATGTAAGATGAATACAAACGATTATATCAGTCAACTTAGTTTAAAAACCTTTACCTACAGTTTTCAGACTCTTTACTAATAAACTCAGATTGCCTAATGTGTAACCTACTGAAGACAAAAACACAAAGTGGCGCCTGAACTAATCTATATGCCAATCAAAAATTTTTTCTTCAAGTTTACACAGCTATCTGACGATGAAAGGAAATGCCCTACATTTATGAGCTGTATATACTGAGCATGAAGAAGTAATAGGAAATAATTCATCTTAATTGAAGAACACTGAAGCATATAATCCTTACACAAATTCATTTTTGGTTTATATTTCCTCAATCATATTACTCAAGAGTAAATTGTGTGGTATGGTGAGTCAAACCCTCTTTAATTTAATCCTAACTCTGGTTGCATTTGCACATGCTTTAATATCTATACTACTAAAGGTAAGCTGTCTGTCTCTCTGTCTGTTCACCTATGCAAATCGTTACGGCTGGATAAACATACTCCATATTTTGCACATGGAATGGTGACACCCCAGAGGAGCCCAATACATCATTTTCGATTTTCCAAAATATGGGATTAGTGATAATCCAACACACTATTAATTTCCCGTAGGCTACATGCTCACGCTAACACACTGCACGCAGCCTCGGTGGGGAATCCCCTCCCCCTGACCTGCCTGAGAGTCTCAATTGTACGGGACCTCGCGATCAGCGCTCCTCGCTGGAGACTTCCACTAGGGCAGAGTCTATGTCACTGAGGAGACGTGGGGAGCGACTTATGTAACTTTGACAGAACACAGTGACAACACTACTACATGTGTCCACTCAACTCTCCACTGGGCCATTCAGAGGAAATCAGGACATGATATCTGTACAGTATTTGTCATATGTTAAAACAGACCTGGAAAATGTGAGTATGATTTTAAAAAAGCTCACCACTTGGGTAGCAGTCCAGTATTCCATAAACATCCATTATAGGCATGCCAAACTTATCCAGCCTTGGAAATGTTCCAGGGGGACAGGTAGGCAAAGCATCAGTTGTGGACTCCAGAGTTGTCATTTCTGTTGTTGTTGGTTCAGCAGTGGTTGTGGTGGTGGTGGTGGTAGTGGTTGTAGTTGTAGGTGTAGTTGTAGGTGTAGTTGTTGTGGTTGTAGTACTAGGTGTAGGACGATTCAGGCCCACCACTGGCTTTCCTCCCACAGTGAGGTATTTCTCTTTGGGGTTAACCACAGGCCGACTGTCCCTCCCATGACCAAACAAAGCCATACCTTCCTGGTTTACTAATGGGGTACCCTGCTCATCTAATGGAACACAGATCATATTTTAACTGTTTAACAAATGTTTGCTAGATTTAAAGCAAGCAGCTGGTAACATGAGAAGGAACAAGAAATCATACCAAAGATAGTTTTCCCATCTTCTCCAACAACTACTTTCCTGGGTCGGCCTCTAGAATCCTGCAAAACCTTTCCATCTTCATTCATTAGGACTCCTTTATCCAGATCTACAACCTAAGGGAGGGTACATTCACTGTAAATACATGAGAAAGATTAAAAAAGACACATGGCAGGACCTAAGCCACAACATAAAGATATCCCTTAAGAGAATGTTTTGACTTTTCTAATGTTCGATCATTATATGTATAATATCATTCTTAATAACAATTATTAAAGTAAACACACCCATTTGGTTCCATCGGGGCCTGTAATATATTTGACTCCATTTCCTTTTGTATTTTCATTTGATGTAGATGCAATTTTGCCATTTGAAGCTGTAAGATTTGGTCGTCCATTTTTGCCTGGACAAGAAAATTAAATATGAAACACTGTAACTTCATACCTTCATCCATACTTATGTATATATTGAACAAGACCTGTTCATAAGCTTAAGTTTACCTCGGCCATAACTAGGTTTGTGGAGGCTAACTGGGGGTTTTCCTCTTGAATTTTTGTCAGCTCTGCTTAAAATGCGTGATCTCACCACTGGATTTCTAGCTGGAGCTGATAAGGAGGTCTTGAAATCAGTTGATGTGTCGCCACCAGAATTTTGTACACTAGCAGGTTGCTTCAGGGATGAACGTGAGACCGATCCCACAGTCGATCTAACATTACCATTTTGGCTAGCACTTGTGCCTTGATCTGAAGACGAAGCTTTTTTTTCCATGGTCTGGGAGGCAGAAGAGGATGAAGAAGTTGAAACAGTTGATGAAGAGGAGTTTTGTTTAGCAGCAGAGCCCAGTTGTGTATTTTGTACTGTCTGCAACCTACCACGCAACAGAAACTCATTCAGACGACTGGCCAGGAGAGCAGAACGAACCTTTCCATTTGAACCCAAACCAAGTCTATTGAGAGTCATATAGGATGAGCGAGAGCTGTTCTCAGAGGTTTGACCGGACCTCAAAATCTCTTTAACATCAGAGGAAATTGTTTTAGGGGAAGCAGTTGGGGCAGAATTCTTACTGCTAATCTCAGGGGCTTCTTTGCTGACCTCAGAGAGGTAATCATGTTTGTGATCATTGTTTGAGCTTGTTTCTTCTTCTTCTTCTTCTTCTTCTTGAATGTGATCATTAGTAGTTGACCGTCCATTGCTTGAAGCTGTTTGTCTGCTGTTTACATTGGGTTTTTCAAGGCTTGAATCAACCAAATGTTTTGTTGGATTGGATGGTATTCCTCTCATAATTGGCCTCCCTGCACCTACAGAAGAAGCAGTTCTGCTCCATGGGATCCTGCCATCTTTTCTTTGACTACTTCCAACTACTATCTTGGAATTTCTGCTCAACAAAGAGGAACCCTGTCCTGGGCTTGCTGTAGAAGGAGTCTGAGATGTAGGCAAATAGCTGCCAACAGTCTTATCTTGATAATTATTGTGACCAAGGTCCTGTGCATTCTCTTCTTTGATTGAAGGGGGAAGAGTAGTGGTATACTGATAAGAGGAAGGTGGGTCTTCATTCTTTTTAATCTTTATTTTGTGATCATTTTTATTTTTGTGATCTGTGTCCACGATGCTAGTTGATTGGGTATCCTGATCATCAGTGCTGGATCCTGTTGAAGATTGTGATAAAGCAGATAAGGTTAAAGCTGGTTTTTGGCGTCCTGTTTGATGTCTGTGACTCTTAATTTGAGGTATTCTTCTGCCCTTTGGATAAACAGGACCAGGCCCTGAGTTACTGGCATGACTTGTTGGGGTAGAAACTCTGCTTTTCCCAGTTGACAATGGCAAAGATAATGATGAAGATGATGACAACTCTCTCTCTGGTTCCATCTTGGTTTCTTGAGGCAATGGGGTGGATGATGTTACTGCTGTAGTACTGACCTTGTCATCAGGATATAAGCTGGTGTGGACTTTCTTTGAGACTACAGGGTCTTGACTGTTGGGTAAACTAGGAGATGCTCCTTTCTGACTTCTTGACCGTGCACTTGAGGTACTAGAGGGTGGCCGTCTTAATCGACCGGCATTGACAACAGAGGATGTGCGAGGTATCATTGACTGCGTTGAGGAATGAGTCTTGGGTAATGAACTTTTAAGAACAGTGCTTGAGTCCTTAGCTCCAGTTGAAACTTTATGTTGTTCTTCCTTGGCAGTTTTTGATGGAACATTGTTCGTACTTTCTGGTTGTGTATCCTCAACAGCTTCATTTTCTGTTGTGTCCTCTTCTTTTGTAGTTTCTGTTGGTGTTTCATCTTCATCTCCTTTTTTATCACTGCTAATGGTTGTCCTAGACTTGGAACCCGAATTCCTGAAAGAGCCCCTTATAGATGAAAAAATGCTGTGATAAGACCGTGTTTGAGAAAGAGGGCGAGATTTCTTGCTTTTTGGTGGAGAAGTAGTGGTATGGGTATGAGAGTCTTCTGTCTCCTGTGTATCCTGATCCTCTAAGTCATCATCCACAGATGTTCTGGAGGGACTCTTGGACTGAGTGGAATGTCGTGAGGCAGTACTGCTGGCTGGGAACAAAGAGTACAGACAGATTTTAACCTGTAAGGTTCTGTGAAGCATTTTTTAGACATAACAGCAGACTTAAGCACTGCTCCTACACCTACATGTGAACTGGATAGATAGATAGATAGATAGATAGATAGATAGATAGATAGATAGATAGATAGATAGATAGAAATTGCATAAATATATAAATATACTCAAAATAGATGAGAAAAGTATTTTTTTATGATCTGTCCAGTTAGTTCTGGATCTTTCAGTGTTATTTAAAACCTTCTTAACTTCAACTTCATGCTTTTTTTGCTTCCTACACATAATAGTAGGCTAATTCTATTCTATTTTGCAAGAACAAAAAACAATGCCTGTGCTATACTCTGTGTGTGTGTGTGCTTTCTTGTCATTTCTATATAATCTCTTGCTTTTGTGCTACATTTTACTGCACTTTAAATCAATCAATCAAATCAATTAGTTAATTAATAATCTACAATCTCCTCTGCAATGTCTACTCCTAGATTTCTTATCATTAAAGGCAGATACATAGATGAGTGTTGTAGTACTCGAGACCGGTCTCAAGTCCACTTTTCGAAGGTCTCAGTCTCGTCTTGGAATCGACTACATTTTTACTTGGTCTTGTCTCAGTCTCGGACATACAGTAGAGGACTCTGGATTTTATTTCAAGACTGGTTGAGACCACAACTGCAGGGATTTCACTAAATTGCCTGTGTATTGTCTGATTTATTTGTGAACACAATTACTGTGATTGGATGCAAACTTTACTGATACAAATGCAACTAATTATGTGACTCACTGCTAATTCGAATTTTTCGTTATTGTTGACGGCTGTCACCCCTCCACGCCCCCCTTCATGTGGTCTTGACTTGGTCTCAACCCCTTAAAGTCTTGGTCTTGGTCTCAATACACTCTTGTCTTGGTCATGACTTGGTCTCAGTTTAGGTGGTCTTGACTACAACACGAGCATGTTGTCAGCGATTCCTCATATCCGAGTAGTTCATTCCTTCCAGTCACATCTGATGGTGGACTTGATGATGGCTGATGAGCCTGATTCTAGCTCTGGAAACTTAGGGACATTGGTGGCACTGAAAGGTCGGTGGTGGTTGGGGTTGTGCCTCTTTCTCTTTTCTGTGCTGTCACTTGGTTTCCAGATTTGTTCTTCTGTTCGCTTCAAAGAGTTCCATCCGTGTACAGATGGTGTTTCACCACTCGGTACACTGTCTAGCTGCTTCCTCCCAGGTCTCGGGGTCTATGTTGGTTGCCATGAGGGTCTGCTTCAGCTGGTCTTTGTAGTGTAGCACGGGGCGGCCCCCGGGGTATTTCCCTATGCTCAGCTCGCCGAAGAGGATCCTCTTTGGGAGTCTTGTTTCATCCATGTGGGCAATGTGACCTAACCACTGAAGGTGAGGTTTCATGATGGTCACTTCTATGCTGGTTGCCCCAGCTCTTTTGAAGACTGTGATGTTGGTGATGTAGCCCTCCCAGCTGATGTTTAGGATGCTGCGGTGCTTCTTCTGATGGAACTGTTCCAGCTTCTTCAGGTCTTGGCTGTAAAGGGTCCATGTTTTACACCCATAAAGGAGGCCACAACAGTGTTGCAGTCCACCAGTTTGGTTGAACCAAACAACACTAACAGACATTAACAAACCCTGAGGCTAGGTTACACAGAGCCAATTTTAATAACCTGATTGGCCCAGTCAGAATTTCAAATTAAGCACCTGAGAAAGCTTTCTCTGAAATGAACTTTGCCGTATAAATACTGATATATCTTTTGAACTTAAGTTGCCAAACCTTAATATATTTAATTGATGTTAACGCCACAATCATGACAGCCATTACAAGAAGGGATGCTTTATTTTAGTTATACCTGTCAACATTTTTATGCTTTTCTCATTTGGTCCTAGTAGCTGAGAAAATAATCTTTTTAATCTTGATAATCAGAAAGAAACAATTTGAGACTTACTTCCTGGCATTGCAACACTCAAGGCTTTCGACTGTGGTCCTTGTCCTTTCCTGTTAGCTGCTCGAATTTTGAAGACGTAGCGATCACCAGGCGTCAGTCCATCTATAGTGGCTGAGGTAGTCGTGCCACGATATGTTACTGACTTTGCTCCAAAGGGTTTCAGGGCTGGAGCATAGGACAGGATATATTCTGGAAGAAAAACAGAGTACCGTAATACATCTGCTCGTTTATATTTGGATAGGATTCAATCCTCTTTGACTAATAGAAAGCAGCACTTTGACTAATGCAACATGTAAAACCAGAAAATATGATTTATTTTCATTTGTAACTTGGCGAAATACTGGTATAAGTTTTCATCGCCAGCTCTTTCAGAAACCTGGCTATACTCCTCACAGACTAAACCAGATATAAACTGTTCTATTAGAAACAGGAGTGCATTGTAAGCCTCACCTCTGATTTTACCATTTGGTTCATCAGGTGGATCCCATGTCGCAGTTACCGCTGTGCCTTTCCCTCTAAGTGGTTTCACCTCAAAGTTCTCAGGAGGGCCAGAGGGAGCTACAGAGTTAGGGACATAATGAAAGGTCAGACTTGAAGAGGATATACACAGTACATTGCCAAAGAGAAGGAGCAACACAGAGACTTTGCTCTAGAACTTCAGTGTTCCTCTCACCACATTTTTTTTCAACAACATAGCTATAGGTTTTCCAGGAAAAATAGTAATGAAGTCATTAGTTTTCCAGACAGGCAGGCAAGGATACCTTAATGAGCCCTTACATAGACGGTGTTATGACATGCTGTATGATTTACACAAGTCTGAGGCAAGACTTTGTTAATTGTATGTATGCAGGTGTTGGCATGAGTGTGTGTTACAAATAAGTTGCGAAAAAATAAACCATATAACAAACAGCTAGTGTGTAATTGCCAACTGTGTTTGGAGCTCACTCATCTCAAACAATCCTGGGTAATCCATACCTGATTCAGGGGTCCTTTGAAAGACAGATACACTCCATTTTCCATGTTGGTCTCCTTGAGTGATTCGAACTGAGAATTCATACATTCCATCAGCAGAGAGCTCCTCAATCACGAGCCGCCTCTGTGAGGTCTCCTTATATTCCCACCGAGCAGACTCTCCCTTCTCTCTATATCTGACAGTGTATTGCCTACAAGTGAAGGACATTTATTGTGACACATCAAAAGTCAATCTTGAATAATTCTTCTCTTTCTCATTAGATACTGTACAGTATCATATAAAGCTATGTTAATGCATGACACAAACTACACATCAATCAGTTTTTACCAAAACCCACCTAACGCAGTTCTTACCTGGTACCTTCAGGGATACTTTTCTGTTTTTGGATAAGTGGATCCACCCATGTGATTACAACAGACTGGGGAGACAGAATCCTCACTGTGACGTCGTCCGCCTCCTCGACTTCACTGCGCTCTGATAAACATGGTTAATGATTAAAGACTTGATTTGCCAAAAAAACTAAGACTGATTTATTGTTGTAAACTAAGTCAGGCTTGTAGTACTCGAGTCCAACTTGTGCCCTAATTTTAGGGACTCGTGACTTGACTTGGACTCGAGCACTGATGACTCGGACTTGGACTCGTGCATTAACTGCATTTGGACTTGTAAATTGGAGATGAGGACTCAGATTTTTTCTTTATTTTTTGTAACATGCCATAATAATTTGGCATAAGAT
>JAODVO010000022.1:74475303-74485731 GCA_025400055.1 Notarius lentiginosus
TAGTGAACTGCTCTTAGTCTGGCCTGTCACCTAGGACCTGTCTGCCTTGGGAGACCCTAACAGGGGCATAGTGCCCCTGACAACATAGCTCCTAGGATCATTCAAGCACACAAACCCGTCCACCACAATAAGGTGGCAGTTCTAGGAGGGGGTCACTTATTACTATATAGCACAAAAATCAGAAAAGTAATTAGTCTCATCAGCGTGACTCAAGTCCCTTCTTCCCACTGGAGCTGTACTTGATAGTCTTTGAACAACAGTCACAATATGCAACTCCTGGGACATCCAGTTTTCTCAGGCATATTCTCCATTTGTCACCATTTTTGTCACACTCGCTTAACCATTCCCATCTCCATTTATTTCTAGATGTCTTCTATTTCTTTTGTATTGGAGCCTTCCGATAAAAACTTCATTTTGACATTTTGATCAGCAACCAGAGGCAAAGCACTTGGATCTGTTGGAAGGGAGGGAAGCAAAATAAGGCTTATTATAAAAGCTGAAGTTTCATTGAATGGCAGTTAACAGTGGGCCAATCAAAAGCACCGTTCTAACTTGCACCAAAAGAAATGGCTACTCATGGGAATAGCTGTGTTGATTTGGTCGAACAATGTGCTACGTGCGTGAAACATGAGATCACATGTAAAACACCGTGAAACAATGGGCTAGTCAGGACCGCTCGTTGATGAGCGGCGTATAAATTGAATGAGGTTTGTGGCAAAGATGAGATGAAAAGATTTGTCTCGTGCAGAGACTGTACCGCAGTAACACATTGAGAGTGACACCCCCTGAAAATCTCAGATTTACACGACTTGAAAGTGACTTTTTCAGAACTGAAAAAACTGGAGCTTCCGGCACATGTCGCAAAACTTGCACCCATGAGCCTCTACTGCCAGACACGACATGGAAGCGCCAGTAGTGTTTTTGTAATTATGTAGAATTCCTCGAGGGGTCAACAGAAGTTGCGTGCTGTAGCTTTAAAGGAGAACTGAAGGCAATTTTATCAAAATTTTGTGTCATTTTATTAAATATAGGAATGCATTTTTGATAGCTATTTTGTCAAGTTATGAGTGTTTGAAATATGCTACGTCCGTGTCAAAGCAATAGCCATAAACGAGATTCACCGAGACCTGTGCGAGACATCATAGGACGGAAGTAAAATGTACAGCGGAAATCAACGCGACCAACATCTGCCAACGTTCCCTGTGCCCGAAATCACTCAATTGTTCACTAATCCCTATACTGTATAGGGAATTACTATATAGTGAGCTCATTGATAAAATGAAAAAACGCTTTCGAACACTAGTCCATCGCGCTGGTATTTACGTCATTACTGTTGCACAATTAAAATATGCCAGATCAGTCAGCTGGTAAATTTTCAAAATAAACGCATGCATGCGTTTGTGATAAATCCATATTATACTGAGAGTATTTCACACATTAAATCAATACAAAATCAAGGCTCAATACTTCTTTGCTGCCGCCTTTTATTAAATTAGAGACTTTTAATTTGATTTCTTTCAGTGCAACCATAAAGAAAGACGCCCTCTTTCGAATGCTGATGTAATCAAGCCGGAAGTTTGTTTTGACATCAAGAAAGTTTGAAAAAAAAAAAGCTGGCAGTAATAGTCATTTAAATTCGTTTTTGTGTAATATTTCATTTGTTAAACAGTTTTCAAAATGGCGGCACTGACACCTAGCTGATACTTCACGTTTTTAAGTCTCGTTAAGATCGTGCGGATAAGCAACTAAGGGCCTGACGTGGCCCAAACGAACTAAATTCAACATGGCTAAAAACCGAATTGGCCAAAAAGTATGATGTTTAATTGCAGTTAGTTGCCAATACGAGTCACGATAAGGCTACTAAAACCGAAAGCATAATTGAATAACACGTTAAGAAATAAAGCAAGTTTAAAAATAACTTCAGTTCTCCTTTAACATTGACATGAGCCTGCATTTTACTGACACTTGCACCAACACATTTATAGCCACACCAGCATTTATTTGACCAAAAAAAAAAGGGAAACCCCCCCCCCCTCCTAAACATGTCATTACCTCATACAAATTCTTATTTCCCCTCCTCACCCACCCGCCATAGTCACTATCTGGAGCGCAGGGGCGAAGCTCGATGAAATCCACTCAAACAGCCACCAGCTGTTGTGCTATTCAAAGAAACACGAGACGACTGGAGTGCGTTTCATACGAGAACTGTGCATCCAACTAACTTTCACATTACATGCAGTGGCTTATTTATATATGGGGACTAGAGTTCCCCCTAGTGGCATACGTCGGTACAGCCCATAATGCATAGCTGGTCTAACTCATTAACACATTGGTTTACGCCACATCCCCCTTACTGAAAGTTGAAGAGAAAATGATTGCTCTTTTAAGCTTACTGTTAACATGAAATCATTATAACCAACCTATTCCTTAAACTTACGGGATTTTCTTTTCTTTAACTTTACTAGATAAAAGTTGAAACATTTCATAACAGTGTGGTCTGTCTACTGCATAAACAACCATTTAACATTCAGCCACATAACTGACATAACATAAACGGTATGTCTAACATCAAACACATTCATCACATTTTTTTTTCCACATACTTTTTTTTTTTTCAGTATTCTTTTCACAGATCAAGTCTGTCCGGTTTCTTTATTTCTCTGCCGGACCTGGTTCTTGTGATGTGAGGTGAGCTCACAGTCGGAGTGACTGTTGAAGGAGTCTCTTCACCTCTGTCTGCCTTGAGTGGCTGCTGCTCACACTCTGACCCCAGCTCTGGCATAGGAATCAGGTGAGAACGGTTCCGCCGCAGTGTCCCCTGTGGTCCCGTGACCAGGTAAGATCGTGGGGAGCTGTGTGCGGATGTTACAGTACCTGGCTCAGCCGTGTCGGAGATCCAGACGTCGTCTCCTGGTGACAGCTTACCCAGGTCTCGTGCTCAGTGTCTGCTGTTGTAGTGTTGTGCGTCTGCCCGCCTCTTCTCCCTCTCCTTCTGACGAAGATCGTGAAGGTCTGGAAGTGCTGGCTGTAACCTCTCTGGCAGGATAGGCAGAGTGGTGCGCAGGCGCCGTCCCATGAGCAGCTCGGCAGGGCTGTAGCCGTTGCTCAGGGGTGTCGCTCTGTCGGCCAACAGAGCGCGGTAGGGATCACCGGCTTTCTTAAGCAGGTTCTTCACTGTTTGAACGGCACGTTCGGCCTCGCCGTTGCTCTGGGGATACTTTGGGCTGCTGGTTACATGTTCAAAACAATAGTCACTGGCAAAGGCTTTCATTTCATGCCCAGAGAATTGTGGCCCATTGTCACTAATGAGTGTCTCTGGAATGCCGTGACATGCAAACATTGATTTGAGATGAACAATGACATTTGCAGATCTTGTGGGGCTGAGTTGGGCAATCTCAACATAACGAGAGAAATAATCAACAACTAGAAGGTAAGTTTTGTCCTTCAGCATGAAAAGGTCTGCACCTACTTTTTGCCATGGCCTATCAGGTAGTTCGGTTGGCATCAGGGGCTCTTTTGGGTTGGCCCTCTCCTTGATGCATTCTCTGCATTTGAGTACCAGTTCTCTAATCTGGTTGCTCAGCCCAGGCCACCATACAGCTTGGGTAGCCCTCTCCCTACACTTCACAATGCCTTGGTGTCCCTCGTGTATTTTCTCTAACACAGTGTCTCTCATTGTAGCAGGAATGACTAACCTTGAACCTCGCAGGAGTACTCCATTGTGCACATTCAGGACCGCTCTCTCGTGCCAGTAGTGCTTGGTGGGCCCCTGTAGCTGGTTCCTGTCTGGCCACCCCTCCACGCAGTACTTCATGACCTGCGCGCAGATGCTGTCGTCCTGCAGCTGTTCGCGAAGCTCCGTCAGGTATCTGTCGCTGGTCGGGAGGTTCTCCATCACCGATTCGACGTAGATGTTGGTGTCCTCCATCAGGTCGTTGTCACTGCTTGTCACTGCATTTGTCAGTGGGGCGCGTGAGAGTGTGTCAGCTGAGGTGAGGCTTTTCCCCGGTGTGTGGAAGATTGTATAGGAGTACCTCATTAGACGCATTCTGAATCTCTGTATTCGTGGTGGCAATGCATCCAGAGCCTGGCCTCCCAGCAGGCTCACTAGAGGTTTGTGGTCTGTTTCAAGTTCAAAGTGTACTCCGAGAATGAAGTCACTGAACCTCTCACAGGCCCATGTCAGTGCCAGTGCTTCTTTCTCCAGCTGGGCATATCGCTGTTCTGTGTCAGTCAGCGACCTGGAAGCATACGCGACAGGTAGCCACACTTCTGCCTTTTTCTGCAGCAGTACGGCTCCCAGCCCATAGGATGAGGCGTCAGCTGATACCTTGAGTGGGCTGTTTGGGTCGTACAGCTGGAGGACTGGCGCTGAGGAGAGTTCATGCTTGAGATTGCAGAATGCACGTTGCTGGTCGTGCCCCCAGCACCACATGTTCTTCTTTGAGAGCAGGGCTCTCAGTGGTTTGTCCTTCTCAGACAGGTTGGGGATGAACTTCCCGAGCTGGTTCACCATTCCCAGAAAGCTGCGAAGCTCACTGATGTTCGTCGGCTCTCTCATGTCTTGGACAGCTTTTGTTTTGTCTGGGTCTGGTTTCACCCCCTCTGCTGAGATGATGTGCCCCAGGAACTTTACCTCTTGTCTCCCGAACTCGCATTTGGCCATGTTCAGCGTCACGCCTGCCTTCTCTGCCCGCTCCAGGACTGCATGCACTCTGTTGTCGTGCTGCTCCTTCGTGTCCCCCCAGATGAGGATGTCGTCGACATGGCAGACAACACCTTCCAGGCCTGCCGTGATCTCTGATGTCATCCTGTTCTGGAAGTGCTCCGAGGCAGAGCTGATTCCAAAGAGAAGCCTGTTGAAGTGGTATCGCCCGAATGGCGTGATGAAGGTAGTGTACAGAGCTGAGTCTTTTGAAAGTGGTATCTGCCAAAAGCCCATGTTCGCGTCGAGCTTGGAGAAGTACTTGGCCCCTGTCAGCATGCCTAGGGTGTGTTCAACAGATGGCAAGATGAACTTTTCCCTGCACACTGACCCGTTCACGGGTGACATGTCCACACATATTCTCACCTCATTGTTTTTCTTAGGAGCCACCACCATGCCGCAACACCACTCGGTTGGCGCCTCGATGCGGCTGATGACGCCCAGACTCTCCATCCTCTCCAACTCCCGCTTCACCTTGCCCATGAGTGGCAGTGGCACTCGCCGTGGGACTTTCAGAGAGAAGGGTTTGGCGTCTGGCTTGAGTCTGATGGTGTAGGGCTTCTGGACCAGCCCCAGTCCATCGCAGAGTTTAGGGTACGTCATCCTCACTGTTTCTTGGTCTATCATGTCCATTCTAGCAACCAGTTTAAGTCTCACTGAAGCTGGCCTGCTCAATAGACCGACGTGTAGGTCTTTGACGATGTAAATCTTCTCCGTGATGCTCCTGCCTTTGTAGGTGAGTGTTTCGGTGACTGACCCTAGCACATTCAGTTTTGCACCACCAGGACCATACAGCTGTTTCAGGGCTGCTTTAATCTCTTTGTCACCATGCATGACACTTTTGTACGCCTGCTCTGGTATGGCTGTTACATCGGCGCCCGTGTCTATTTTAAAAGTTACTTTGCTGCCCTTCAAGCCTATCTCAGCCATCCATGGATCTTCACCAGAGGACACCTCACCTAAAAACAGTCCATCTGTGTCCTCAGCGAGCTCATTCACAGTGCTGGCGAGTCTACATACCTTTCCGTAGTGCCCTCTTTTGCCGCAGCTGTGGCATTCAGCGTTCCGTGCAGGACACTGAACCGCAGGATGAGGTGGTGATTTTCCACATTTGTGGCATGCTTTCTGTCCCGTCGCCGTGTGTGTCGTTTTCTTTGTTTTTGCATGTCCCTGTGTATGTCCCTTTGCTTTGAATGGCATTGCATTCCGCGGTTTTCCTTTGTTTTTGTGCAGTGCATCCACAGCTACTTTGCTAGCAGCGCTCATCTCCCCCCTCAAGTCAGTCTGTTGGCGCCGAACTTCCTCCGACTGCCTAGCCATGGTGATCGCTTTGGCGAGAGTG
Source organism: Notarius lentiginosus (assembly GCA_025400055.1). Classification (NCBI taxonomy): domain Eukaryota; kingdom Metazoa; phylum Chordata; class Actinopteri; order Siluriformes; family Ariidae; genus Notarius; species Notarius lentiginosus. Next base: position 74,481,351 of record JAODVO010000022.1, read on the forward strand.
AGTTGGCTATCGAGCTGCATTTTCTGAGACAGTGCTGAATCTCTAATGCCCACTACCAATCGGTCTCGTAAAAGTTCATCATGTAATGGACCGTAAGCACAGCTCTCTGCTAAAGCATAAAGTGCCGTGAGGAATGCGTCCACTGATTCGGTAGGTTGCTGCACTCTTTGATTAAATCTGGCCCGTTCGTAAATCACATTTTTCTTTGGGACGAAGTAGCCATCAAATCCCTTCTTTACTGCACTGTACTGCAGGCGCTGCCGCTGGGTTAGCTCTAGCCCTCTTAGCACGTCGTCCACCTCGTCACCCATGCAGTAAACTAACGTGTTAACTTGGTTTGCCTCGGAAGAATTGTTAAGGTTACTTGCCAGTCTGAATCGCTCAAAGCGGCGAATCCATTTTTCCCATTCTTGGGGTTTGGAAAAGTCGAATGGTTCCGGTGGCTTGATTGTAAACGTTGCACTTGGGATAGCAGCATTACCTTGTCCAGATAGCATGTTAGCCGCTCCTTGGCTATCCGGTACGGCATTAGCCCCTTGCTGTTCTGTAACGTTAGCATCCTCGTGGCCGCCTGGTGCTTCTGCATGCACCTGCTGGTTTTGCTCGCTCATCCTTGCTCGATTTTGTTGTCTCCGTCGTCGTCTGGCACCGGATCTCGGCATTCACGCTGTCTCGTGTCCTCAGGTCATGAAAGTCTCCACTTCTGACACCATGTTGTGCTATTCAAAGAAACACGAGACGACTGGAGTGCGTTTCATACGTTTACTGCGAGAACTGTGCATCCAACTAACTTTCACATTACATGCAGTGGCTTATTTATATATGGGGACTAGAGTTCCCCCTAGTGGCATACGTCGGTACAGCCCATAATGCATAGCTGGTCTAACTCATTAACACATTGGTTTACACCACACGCTCATGCTCCTTCATTGCTGAGTTTGACCTGTCGTTTCCTGTTGCTCATCCACTCATCACTTTGTGTCAGAAATTAGCGGAGGATAAACCCGCCCTCACGCACCTGTCCGTCTCAAGGCAGCATGCAAGCCATCGTATTACACACGGCATCTCGCCGGGGTTTAAGAAAAATCTGTCCGACAAGCTAAAGAGTGCCATGTTTTCACTCAATATCGATGAGGCCACGGACAAAAGGATGGATGTTCTGGTCCGATTTTATGACGAGGATGCAGGCAGTGTAAAAACGCAGCACCTTGCCAGCAAAAGAGTAAACAGCAAATACCCCGGCGCTGATGCAGGAACTGAAAGATGCCCTGCGGTCATATGGGCTGGAGTGGGGACAAGTCACCAGGACAAGAAATAAAGGGAGGGGGAAGTTGTCTGTAGTAAACTGCATTTGTTATTCTTCATTTATTTCTCATTGTTTCTCAGTTCTTGAAGCACTTTAATTTATTGTCATTGTTAATGGAACTGAATGGTAATTTTTCTGAAGTAAGCTATATTTTCTAGTTTTCTATTAAATAGTTTTCATCGCAAATTGCTTTGAATAAAGAACTTTCGGGTTGGAGTATTATATATGGTTTTGTTGCACTGTAGCTGTTTCAGAAAGTATTTAAAATAAATGGTGCATATTTTGCGATTATATTTTTTAAAGAAATGAATGTGTTCATGTCATTTAGTCGATGGTTAGGCTCCTAATCAAGTCCTAGTTTACTGTGGAGTATTGTAATTGCCACCTGCTGACCTTCGTCGGTACGGCTGGAGTCCGTGTCGTCTCATACGCTGGACAGGCCGTCAGTGGGCAGGGACGTGACGAGTTAAAAGCAGGGCTGGATGGCTGAACAGGCCGGCCGGTCCCAGGAGCTCTGCTGCTCTGCACAAACATGCTGCTGTAATATCGGCTTTATTGGGTTTGTTCATCTCATGTCTGAATGTCGTCCATTTATTTTGACAAAATTCACCACAATCTATCATTTAAGGGACTAATTAAAAAAAAAAATCTCCCAGGGGATCATACCCCTGAACCCCACGCGACAGTAATGATGATCAGGGTTATACACAGACGTGTATCTGCGCCCAGGGGCCAACAAGTTATGTGTTAAGTGTGTCGCATACATCGCACCCCACCCGGCTCACCTCCCGGGCAGGGGGAACGGTTCAGGCTCAGGAATTTTTTCCACTGTCACCCCTGGAATTGCCTTTCTGTCAGTGTGAATGGTGGCAGTCAGTAATCATAGTGTTACTGCAGAGCAGAAGCCCACATCGATCCATAATAACACTGAGCCAGTGTGTGTGTGTGTGTGTGTGTGTGTGTGTGTGTGTGTGTGTGGTTGCTTGCAGACATTCTAAAACACGATTCTGTCGATCGCTCAGTGTGTACCAGCCATGTGCTGATATTACATCTTCTTGCAAACTTTTATCACAGGTTGTAAAATGATTACCTTTTTTTTTTTAATAGCTTTTCTCATTCGGACTACAAATACCCTCACAGCTCCGGGGTCTCAGACTTCATCCTGAGCTCTGGTGAAATTACAAGTGAAGGACTCTCTCTATCTGAGTCCTCACAGGTTTCTTCCAGGCTCTCTGGTAGATTACACTACGTGTGTATGTGTGTGTGTGTGTGTGTGTGTGTGTGTGTGTGTGTGTGTGTGTGTGTGGTTCCTGTGCTTCGTGTGGTTCCCTGTGATGCCCTGACTTCCGCTCCGGTTTATGTTTTCACATCTCTATTGCGAGTTGGTGATGTGGGTGATCTGGAGATGGCTCTGTATAACCTGTTGTAGCTCACTGACTCACTCGTCCACCGCGCAGTTCTGGATGGACAATTCGGACCTGCGCGACTGATTTGTCCACCATTCGATTAGTACGTTACATAGACACTACTCTTATTCATCTTACTATATGAGTCAATCATATTATTCATGTTCGTTCCTTAGAAATACACTTCCATAGAAAGCTCCAAGAGGAAGTAATCTTAAACCGTCTCATTTTTATTCTTAATTGCTCTTTCTTCTACTCTGTATATAGTTCGTTTCACGCTGCAGTGCAAAAAATACCAGACCTGTATTGCGGATCACAAAATCAGATGCATGGTCAGGTTTTCTCTGTATGATCGCCGGCTACACACACGCTCACTTCTTTTCATGTTTGCTCACACACACGCATATGCACGACTTTGTGCCCTTTATCCATTAGCCAGGTTTTAATGCTTTGAGCACCCTCATGTCTAAGCAGTGGAGTTTTAGTCAGCTGTTAATGGGTTGAATGACCCTGTTATTTTCAAACTCCGGCTGAAAAGCTTGATTATTATCAAGGATGGAAAAAATGGTCTGCTTTTTGCCCGAAAACATGTAGCTAATGTAACTAACATGAAATCTAGCCAACATCCTCTGCAGTGTGTGTGTGTGTGTGTGTGTGTGTGTGTGTGTGTGTGTGTGTGTGTGTGCTACAACACTACCATGGTTACACAGGCCAAAGATCAGGTAAAGCTCTCCCGGGTATCCAAGGAGATGCGAACGCAGTTGTGTGTGCGAGTTTGGGTAACGATGGACACACATCAGCGCCCAGGGCTTCTGGCCTTCAGCACCGCAGCAGACCAAACACTGTCTCACACTGATTTCAAGGGGATATTTATATATTTATTTATATATTTCACTGTGAAACTGGCACTTGAGCAAGAGCATTATTTGTGTGTGGACACATGAGAAAACCAACATTCCTCTCTTGAATGGATCTGAGGAAAATGTTAACGCGAGTGTTTGCCTTTACCTAAATTAGTCTCAGTCTTTTACAATAAATTGTTGATGTTGTATTGTTCAGCGAATCCTGTTTTAATCACAAAAGGTATAAATGTTAGCTTTACGTAAGGGATTCCCAAAGTAGGGTCGTGATTCCACATGAGATCACTTAATTTAGAAATGGGGTCATCAGAGAAGCTCACACACTCTCTTCTTTTATTTTAATATCCGATTTTGTATGCTAATGTTCTGAAAAGTTCCTGAGTGTCACATTCACATAAGTGACATTTAAATTAACGGTGACATATTACACCCCTTTTCCACAAGTTGACGCAGTTCCCTGAAGCTGTAATGAAATGTCCGTGAAATTTGTTGGTCAAAACACCACAAGGACAAAGCAGCACAGCTCCGTCTCACCCTGTCCGAACCGCCCTGATCAGAACGGCTGATTTGAGCGCATGTTCCTTTAAACGATAATGAGCCACTGCTAACCCCACCCCCTCTTCCGTCAGGCAATCAGGTAGCAGGGTTTTTTATGAATATTCACTCACAAAGGCAGTTCTCATGCCATGAGTGGAGATACTCAGATGAGGGGGCGGGATCATTCTAATGAGGTCCCCTTGTGACATGGGAAGCGGCGCTGAATCTGAACGGCGTGTTGAAGCTCATGTTTTCTGAAATAAACAGAACAA
>JAODVO010000022.1:74583881-74594347 GCA_025400055.1 Notarius lentiginosus
CCGGGCGCTCTGGGCTGCCCACTGCTCTGGGTGTGTGTGCGTGTGTTCACTGCTTCAGATGGGTTAAATGCAGAGGACGAATTTCACTGTGCTTGAAGTGTGCATGTGACGAATAATAAAAGGTTTCTTCTTATTCTCCGTGGCTCTGAGCCTCTCCTTTGGCAAGTTCTCCACAACTGCACTCACAATAAGGCGTTAAATATCAGCTCGAAAGTGCGGTACACAAATATGCTTTAAACCTACTTGTGTTTTGATTTCACAGGCAGACTACGTCATGCTCGCTGCAGTTGATGACAGCACTGAGCTGATAAATGGTGGAAAGAAAGGTGCGTTCGATGATCTGGAGGAAGGTGAGCTAGAAGAGTTCATCACCAAACTGGGAATCCGGTCCTACGCAGACCAGCAGGTTGTTGAGGATGATGAAGAGAATGAGCCTGAAGAAGAGAAACACTCCAAACCCAGTGTGGAAAAGAAGAGCAAGAAAAAAGAAGTGGAATCCAGCAGGACACCTGAAGCCAAGCAGGAAGCCGAGACGAAGAAGAAGAAGAACGAGACCAAAAAGACAAGTAAAAAGGCCAAGCAAAAAGAAGCCGACCTGTTTGAGTTTTACCCCCGGCAGGTGCTGTTGGTCAAACCTGGAGGGAAATGGTACAGTGTGGACTGCACTTCTGAGATGAGCACGTCTCCTCAGGACGGACCGCTGGTTTCTCAGTACAAGGCTTTGGCTCAGAAGCTGCTCGAGGCTGAAACAAATCTTTACAAAAACAAGAAAACCCTACAGAAAGGAGCGAACACGGTCTGGATGAAGAGCGTCGTCTCGACTGGGACTCTGGCAGACCGGATGGCAGCCATGACCGTGCTCATCCAGGATGCTCCTGTACACTGTCTGGAGCACATCGAGAGCCTGATCATCATGATGAGGAAGAAAGGCGGTCGTAGGCAAAGCCTCATGGCTTTGGACACGCTGAAGGAGCTGCTGCTGTCTGATCTGCTCCCAGAGGACCGTAAGCTCCAGGCTTTCTCTCAGCGCCCGTTCGACAAGCTGGAGGAGCGTGCAAGTGGAAACCGAGATGTTCGAGACCGGCGCCTTGTCCTCTGGTACTTTGAGCATCTTCTCAAGCTCCAGCTGGTTGAGTTTGTCACAGCTCTTGACGCATTGGCTCATGATTCTGTTCTGGCGACCAAAACGAAAGCTCTGACTACAGCTCACGAGCTGCTCTGCAACCGACCCGAGCAGGAAAAAGCTCTGCTGATGCACATCGTCAACAAACTGGGAGATCCTGATTACAAACTGGCCTCGAAGGCCTCGTATCTGCTGGAGACGCTCCTCCACAAACACCCTTTGATGAAATCGGTGGTGTGTGTCGAAGTAGAGCGTCTGATGCTCAGACCGAACATAAGCGCCAAGGCTCAGTATTACGCCGCCTGCTTCCTCAACCAGGTGATGCTGAGCCACGACGAGGCCGCGCTCGCTGCCAAACTCCTCGCCATCTACTTCAGCTTCTTCCGGCTCTGCATTAAGAAGAAGGACGTGGAGTCGAAGATGCTGGGCGCGCTGCTGAGCGGCGTGAACAGGGCCTATCCGTACACCAAGGCCGGAGACGAGACGGTCCGGGAGCAGCTGGACACGCTGTTTAAAGTGGTGCACCTTGTAAAGTTCAGCACAGCTGTGCAAGCGCTCATGCTGCTCTTCCAGGTTATGGATTCTCAGCAGAGCGTGTCGGATCGCTACTACGTCGCTCTTTACAAGTAAGCGCCGGGGGGGATTAATCAGTAGCCCAGGTGTATAGATTACATATCCAGACTATCGGCCACTGATAATTTATTCTTCTCTCATTCAGCGGTGAGAGGAAAAAAATCCCTAATTGAATTTCTCATTCTTCGAAAAGAACACCGCAGCTGTGAATACAGTACAGCGAGTTTAGTAACTATATAAATGCATCGTTGTGTTTCTCCTACAGGAAGCTGTTAGATCCTGGCCTGTCAGTCAGCTCGAGGCAGAGCATGTTCCTCAACCTGCTGTACAAATCTCTGAAAGCCGACATCGTCCTGCGCCGTGTTAAAGCCTTCGTCAAGAGGCTGCTGCAGGTGAGCTGCGAACAGAGCCCCACGTTCGCCTGCGGAGCACTCTTCCTTGTGTCTGAGGTCATGAAGGCCAAACCTGGCCTTAAGCTCCTCCTACAAGAAGGGGTAAGACGTCATTCAGGTTGGTTATTCTCTCCCAGAACCTGTGAACTCATTAACGTGTGCGTGTGTGTATAAAATAACTCCTTAGGATGAGGAAGACGAGAAGTTTCAGGACCTTAAAGGAGAAGATGATGAAGATGAAGAAAGGTTTGTGGATGCTGATAAAGTTGAAGAGGGACAGAGCGAAAAGCCTCAGCAGAATAAACCAGCTGCATCATGGGTACATCACCAAAACTTGGAAGGTAACTGATCCACCTTATGGAGTTCTGTGCGGTTTTTGTTTCCTGCATTTACTGCTTTAGTTTTGGTTTCTTATTCGTTTATAAATTGTCATGTGCCTCTTGGCATTTTAAATTCCAGCACTGAGCGCTCTGATGGGTGTCAAAGACAAGGGTTAAGAAAAATGTTGGTTTTGTAGACCGTGGCACAAATTGGACTCGCTGAAAAACACAAAGGTGGCCAGTTCTCATACTGTACTTTAAGTTTTTGGTTAAACATGTTAAAACTAGAGTTATTGGCTGAAGCCGCGTGTGTGCGTGTGTTTAATCAAGTCCGGGTGTGTGTAAGATGGTCGTTAGTGTGCCAACCTCAGGTAGCGATCCCACAGTTGCGGTGCGGCTCCACTGCGTACTGACTACGCAAGCGCCACATTTATAAACTCCGTTCATGCTGTAATCCTCCGTGGCTGAGCGGTCGGGAGCGCCGTCCAGGAAAGGGACAGGTTTTGCAGCATCGGTTCGAATCCTGGTGTCGACGTAAAAGGCCGAGCTCAGACCTGTACAGGTGTCTAGTGTTATCATGTAATGGACTCATAGTCATAAAGGAAGGGCAGCCATGAAATAGAATTAAATACAGCAAACAGTTTATTTACGTCCTGTTAATAAATAGCTTGAGTTTATGGATTAATAAACGCTGGAATCAGAATGGAGCCAAAGACTCAGCCATTCACCGTATGATTCCGTGTCCTCTCTGGCTGTGTGGTTCACCGTATCACTGTTTCTCACGGTACGATTCAGCGCCACTCGCGATACACCGATCAGCCAGAACATTAACAACACTGAGAGGTGACGTGAGTAACGGTGATCATCTCATTACAAGAGAACAGTCAGTTCTTGAAGTTGATGTGTTTAATCAGGAAAAATGGGCGAGTGTGAGGATCTGAGTGACTTTCACAAATGATGGTGAGATGACTGGGTCCGAGCATCTCCGCCAACATGGCCCATCCTGTGGGGTGTTCCCAGTATGCACTGGTTAGTACCGAACAAAAGTGGTCCAAGGATCCAAAGGACAACCGGCGACGGGGTCATGGGTATCGAAGGCTCATTGAGTCGCATGGGGCATGAAGGCTAGTGCATATGGTCCAATCCCACAGAAGAGCTCCTGCAGCACAAACCGCTGAAACGGTTAATGCTGATTAAAACAGAAAGGTGTCAGCAGTAACTTTGTTTTTTCTACAGTCGCTCTTCTGTAGGATTGGACCATTTGGCCCTTGTCAGAGTCGCCTGGATTCTTCCACTCGCCTTTTTCTCCTGCTTCCAACACTTCAAGAACTGACTGTTCTCTTGCTGCCTAATAAACTCCACCCCCTCGCCAGGTGCCACCGTCACGAGATCATCAACGTTATTCTCTCCACATTCACTGGATATGAGCAGTCGCGCGCTCTGTACTAGTAGGATATCAGCTCATATCCTGTGAGTAGAGAAAAACAAAATGGCGGCATGTGTTGCTGAACAATAAAAACTCTACTTGAAAACAAAACCACAAAAATACAAAAAAAAAGTAACAACATGTGGAATAAAAGTATTTGATGGTAAGGATGTAGTATTTTATTGATTTATTTCAAGAATTATCATCATCATCGCATTTTTCCAGTCATTTCGCCGGTTTGTTTACGTTCTAAGCGGAAATGATTTTGTCAAACGTTTTGTATAAAGTCTTTATTTACTGAATTTGCAAAAAAATAAAAATGCCCTGTTTCTCAAAATCCAGTGAATGTGGAGAGAATAAAAGTTATTCCACTCGGTGTCGGTGCTCCGCGCCTCGCCGCCCATCAGCTCGTGTACGACTCGAGTTTATGGAATAACTGTGAATCACTTCCTGTCAGTGTGTTTAATGTTTAGGCTGATGGGTGTATGATTTCAGGGTCTCTTGCTGTATGATATTTCTCATCTTGATTTCCCCATGACAAACTTTTATTTATTTATTGAGTCTGCCTTAATATTCAGATATTTATCTTGGTCTGGTTTGTACACCGGTGTGTTGTGTGCAGGTGGTAAGGATATGGAGATGTATGACCCCATTCACAGAAACCCTTTATACTGTGGAGCGAATCGCAGCACACTCTGGGAGCTGCAGAAGGTGAGGAACTGAAAGTGTTTCTTGGAAAACGGATGACGGGAGTGTGTCGTACATCGTGGTTGTCGGTAAACCTTGCCGCCGATCGGTGGTTGGGACTTTTCTTAAAAAAAAAAGTTTCAATTTGTTGGAAAAACTGATTGGATAAACATCAAAACTTGTCTGGGAGAAGTGACGGGTAATTTATGAAAAATGTTTTAATTCTTGTAAGTGAATCACGTGAATTGATTCATGGCCAATGATGAGTCAGGAAGCTAATCATGGTGTGTGTTATTTTTAATTAATTTCACACCAATTTCCACATTAGATTTTCTTTGGGTTGAGCATGGACTCTTGAATCGAACAAAAAAAAAAAAAAACCCTCTTAAACACAATCTTCCCAACCATCATACGAGTACAATGAGTTATTTTGCTCCTCGTTACCATGAAACCTGCTGGTGTCGGTGTTGCCGTTACTGACTGTGTGCTCACGTCTTGTAGCTCGCTGATCATTTCCACCCGTCTGTGGCTCTCTTCGCAAAAACCATCTTGCAGGTGAGTATTTCAATTTAGTGACATCAGAGTGAATCATGATCATATTGCAGGACTTTTTTTTTTTTTCCCCTAAGAATACACTTTCATTCATTCACTCGCTCACTCCTGTGATCAGGGAGGGCAGATCCAGTACACAGGAGATCCCCTGCAGGATTTCACACTCATCAGGTTCTTGGATCGGTTTGTGTTCAGGAACCCCAAACAAACGAAAGGCAAACGTAAGGAGAATCTTTTAACGTGCCTTCTGAATGTCTGAGTGTTTTCAGCGTTGACATGTGCGTCATATCCCTGATTTGTCTTCCGTCTCAGAAAACACAGACACAGCCATAATGCAGCCGAAGCACAAACTGAGCATGAGTAACATCCGCTCGTTACCTGGTGAGTGTCTCAGTTAGCTGGAAACCCTGAGGTATACCGTGTGCATGGGCATGAATAGGAACGCGTGTGTGTTTCCTGTTTTACAGTAAACTGTGAGGAGTATCTGGCCAAAGAGGAAACTCAGATCCCTGTGGATGAGGTGTTCTTCTACAGGTGTGTGTGCGCGTTTTGTTTTCTGAAAGTCATTCAAATAGTTTGTCTGCTCTTATTTTATTTCCGTATCTCTGAGGCATTACGTATTATTACTCAAAATACTCTGCTAAATATGACCTCATTCACAAACAGCTGCGAATCGTTCTCACCTGAGCTTCTACACTGCTTCCGTTTTGCTCCACTTTTCAGGTTCTTTAAAAAGAGGGAAGGAGAGAAGCGACTGATGAAGCCTTTTGGAGATGACGCTGAGAGTGTGGAGGACGTGGACGATGATGAGTTTGAACAGCTGCTCAGTAAGTCAGAAGGAGGAAATGCAGCCTCCTTCAGGATCACAGCTCCAGTTCTACTGTGGTCCTGGTACCGGTACCAGAGTTTATGTGGCGCGTTTAACTCCAGGCTTTGACAGTTCAGTATTTATTTTTTTAATATATGGTATAATAATACGATATAAATGTAAGCATAAATTCCAAAATAAGTTCAAACATCATTAGTGTCAAAGCCAGCGCTCTTCTGAACCCACGTGACGGAGATTATAGTTGTGCACAGTTTTTATGTAACTTTGACATTAAAAATCACGGAAGACGGAGAACATTAACTGCGTAAGCATTCTCACATCAACGAATGAATTAGTAACGTTTTTACTGTGCTATATAATGGTTTATATTCTATAGACATGAGTGTTTTATTGTGAATTTTGCCACAAATATTTTTTATCCGAGCTCCATCCGGGACACGGAGAACCGAAACCGGGACGTAAATCTCTATCTGTCACTCGAGAGGAAATCGATGAATGGTTTTGATAAATTTGGGGACTTTGTGTTTGTGAATGTGTCGATATAATAAAAACAAAATCACACGTTGGATTGAAGATATGAAGAATAAAACTTGCATTATTCATGTGAACTACATCGTGGACGTGACATACAACCCCTTTAGTCCTGGGTCTGACTTTAAACTGCAACCAGCGGTGAGTCTCAGGTCCAGGAGGACTTGAGTAATCTTCCCAGTAATCCCCACTGCTCTCAGGTCGGCTCTGACCCGGAGTGGTAGCACCTGTCTGGGTTCCAGCTCTGGGTTAAATAGTGCATCACCAGTAAGGCGCTGGCAGCAGGGCGCTTTTCGGTGAACCGACAGGTCAATGGTGCACCACCAGATGGCATGTGGAAGAGCCACTGAAATGGCCAACGGATGGCGTCACTCGGCAAGTCAGTTGTCACTGCAGGGCAACTTCCATACCCGTCAGGTCTGTGGTACTTTTGTGCACCACTTGGCATCAGGTCTGGAGGTCCAGAGAGACAACATGATGGGGCCACGACATCGTTTGTCTTACCTTACTGTACGAGGCGCTTCATTCGGAGAGGAGAATAGGCCATTCATGCCACCGCTGCGGACGACTCTGTCACTCTGGTGCAGGCCTCGCGGCCCATCTGTGTATCCTAATGAAGCGGTAATCATCGCTAGCGATGGACAGCTGACGAAATACAACCCCAATTCCAAAAAAGTTGGGATGTTGTATTAAATGTAAATAAAATCAGAATGTGATTCGCAAATCATGGAAACTGTATTTCATTGAGAATAGTACAAATACAACATATCAAATGTTGAAACTGAGAAATTTTATTGTTTATTGAAAAATATCTGCTCATTTTGATGTCAGCAACACATTTCAGAAAAGTTGGGATGGGGGTGTGTTTACCACTGGGTTGCATCACCTCTACTTTTAACAACACTGTAAACGTTTGGGAACCGAGGAGACCAGCTGCTGTAGTTTTGAAAGAGAAATGTTGTCCCGTTCTTGCCTGATATACAGTTTGTTGTTCAACAGTTCGGTGTTTCCTTTGTTGTATTTTGCGCTTCATAATGTACCAGAGGTTTTAAACAGGAGACAGGTCTGGACTGCAGCAGGCCAGTTTAGCACCCGGACTCTTTTTTTACTATGGAGCCATGCAGTTGTAATATGTGCAGAAAGCGGTCTGGCGTTGTCTTGCTGAAAGAAGGAAGGCCTTCCCTGAAAAAGAGTTTGGCAGCATATTGCTCTGAAACGTGTTTAAATCATTCAGCATGATACGATAATGAAGTTTATCTTCTTGTGTTGAAAAACTTGCATTTTTCATATGAAATACATCACGGATCTGAGTGACACAATTCCCGATATTTCACTCCGATGTCGTCACTCCGTTTTTCCCACTGACGGGATGCGTTGTCAAAACGGTGAATTGGTTCAGAATTAAAATTCTTTTGATTAACTTGCTTTTTTTTGTTGATATGCCATATAATATAAAGAACATTTACACGGTGGCACGAAGATGTGAAGTTCATCTTCTCGTGTTGAAAATATTTTCACTTCTCTCACTCGTGATGTATACGCTCACCACTCGAGGATAAACTTCAGATCTTCACACAGCCGTGTAATATCCTTTATGTATTTTTATTTTCTAGACACTTTTGAGAGTGATGATTACTTCACGGACTTTAAAGATGATGACTTGGACTTTGCTGGGTGAGTCCCCTCTCGCTGCTTTTGTGTGAATATATTATAGTAACTACTGAATAATATACTCTATATTATTTATTCATTATTTGTTCAGTAGAAAATCCTGTATACAAAGAATTTTAAAATCATAATACAGGAAAATATCTAAGTAATGATGTATGATATTTTCCCCATTTCTGGCCACGCCCACTTTTTTTTGAGAATTATTTTAAATGTGTAAAAACAATCAGTGCATTGATTTTGCTTCATTCCTTTAAGAAAATAAAGATGTTCATTGGAAAATCTGAGTTAAAAACGCATGATTGGCTGCTGCTGCATCATAAAATCTAAAAGCCTGTCTGGTTCGACAATGCGAATGCATCCCAGTGCAGCACGGATTTCCGGAGAAAGGGGCGGAGCATGTACGATTCGGGACATTGTCCAGTGTGCATGTTTGTAGGATCTGGTTTCTTGACGAGGGTGAACGTGTCGGTGCTGCTGTGACGTTGTCTAAAGCTGTTTATTGTTTAATAGAAGTGTCCTGGAAATGAAACCCCAATATGTTTTCCAGACCTGGGAACATTTCTGAGAATTATAAAAAGGTTGTCACTCTTCAGGGTAGCTCATTTTGGTTTCACTTTGGGGAAGCAAGATGTGCATATGGTGGTTTTTGGGACAGATTTAAACGAAGGGATGAAACGAATCAGTCGCTCTACTCTGAACAGTGCAGATGTTTAGAACGTTGTGGCAGAAGGAAAGTTTACTCACTTAAAAAAACAAAACAATCATGAAAATGAGGTGGTTTTCAAAAGAAAATGAGCACAACTGGTATCATGAACATGTTCTTTTACAGAAATGTAAAGAGCAACAGCAAAAAAGGCAAGAAATCGGAGGAGGTTTCAGATTCAGACCTGGATTCGGACGATGGCCTGGATGATGAGGAGCTCTCTCTGGGAAGCATGGCTGAGGAAGACTTTGGAGACGAGCTGGAGGAAGATGGTGGTGCTTTTATGGACGCAGATGGAGATGATGATGAAGGTGTGTGTGTGTGAGCTGCACGTGGTCAGTTCAGAATCTCATTTATTCTGTATGTTGCAGTTGAACTGAAGCTAAAAGAAAACCTGTTGCATTTTACAGTCCCAGAGCTTGAGGGTGATGATGATGATGATGATGATGCCGCCTTCGATGGTGAGTTTGTCAGTTCTGTTCACAGTGCCTGTCATATGTATTCACCCCCATGCACTTTTCCACATTTTGTAGTAAATATGTTTAACATTTAAAGGTCCATTTATTGGTTGCGTAAGTATTTAGTGCAGAAGTGTCAATACTTCGTAGAACCACCATCAGCTGTGGCTGTAGCTGCGAGTCTTCTGGATGCGTCTCTGTCGACTTTGCACGTCTGGATCTTGATATCTTTGACCAGATTTCTTAAAGTTTCTCAGACTCCGTCAGGTGGGATGGAGAACTGCGATTTTTCAGGTCGTGCCCGCTCTGGGCTTTGATCGGGCCATTTGTACATGCTGCAGGTCAAAAAAATCGACCTTTTTTTGTTTTTTTTGACATGGGTTAAAAATTTTAACCGAGTTCCTAATTTCCAACCTTAAAAGGGATTTTCCATCACTTCTTATGTCTCTCTTCCTTCCATCCACTTCCTCTCTGTCTCCACCGACCGGGTATTTCCTCTGGTCTGTTTGTCTGGTCCTATTTACCTAATTAGCATTTTTAAAAATATCTTTTATTGTACTTAATCGGGATTCAGACTCAGAACCTTCTGATTCTTAACTAGGGCTGAACGATTTTGGAAAATAATCTAATTGCGATTTTTGTCCTATATATTGCGATTGTGATTTAATATGGGATTATTTTTTCAAGGCCCTCTTCTCACGTCTTTTTCAACAAACACGAGCAATAAATCAATCTGTTCCATAATAAACAATATCAGATTTATTTAAAGCGCAGATTACTACAATAAAACAAACCAATCTGTGGCTTTACATCTTTAACATGTCTAACTTTTCATGTTTCATGAAACATGATCTGAAACCCTCGGACTGCACGTCTTAAACATTGTCTGAAGTGAACAGGACAGTCGATAAATAACACACACAGATTTAAAAAAAAGCTTCCTGATCTCCAGTCGGTAACATCACACATACTAAAGTGCCGGAAAAGGAAGGAGAACAAATATCTGCTTTAACCAACTGGACATTTTTTTTAGGTAAATCAAACTTCCAATGAACACAAAATAAACGAGTGTATGTTCTGCGTATTGAATCTTAATAAGGAAGAAAATAATAAAGAACAGTGTCATTTATACAATTTAAAGTGTGATACAAGGTTATCAACTTTTGGAATAAATACACACATTCACATTCTCTCCCTCCAC
>JAODVO010000022.1:74862846-74876751 GCA_025400055.1 Notarius lentiginosus
CTATGTCTCTCGGCTGGCCTGGGAACGCCTCGGTGTTCTTCCCGAGGAGCTGGCCGAGGTGTCTGGGGAAAGGGAAATTTGGGCTTCCATGCTCAGACTGCTGCCTCCGCGACCCGGTTCCGGATAAGCGGAAGAAAATGAGATGAGATGAGACAAAATTCATGATGGGTATTCAGGAAAATAAATAAATAAATCAGAACACAGTTTAATAAACTTGATTATGGACTATTTATAATTCCTTGTGACAAAGAAATAAACTCCATATTACTGTCTCATTAAGCAATGCAGTCATGGCCAATTCTACACTTTCATTTCCTGTATATGGAACACAAAATATAGCAGTTATTTTCGGCAGTTACATAACCCAGTGCTCGTGTATCTGTCCAGATTAAACTCAAAGAACTGATCAAAGGAACTGCTCGAGAGGTGTGATAGACTGGGAAGCAGGCTTTATTTGGCCCGGAGGAAGTGTGTGTGTGTTTCTTTTGCTGGTTTGAGTTATAAAACAGGAACTAAGAAACAAATGTCCATGCAGGACTGTTATTACGTGTGAGATTTAAAGCCCCATGACTGAAAGAAACCTTATTTTTAGTCACATCAGTGTATCCGGTGCTTCAACTCTTAGATGGAACGTTATGAAAAAAAGTCCATGGCCACCTTCTGGATAATATGACGATTCTTCCCACAGTATCTGCTCACACGTTCAGGGTGACATTAAAATGTTAAAATATGTATTAAAACTGTATCTGTTAAGAGGGTCACGCTTGAATTTTTGCAGTTTATCAAAACAGTGTAGAAATACTTGGATTTTCATTCGGTTGGTTAAAAAAAACCTGTAAGTAATCCTGTTTAATATATATACAGTCCTGTGCAAAAGTCTTTGGCACCCTATGTTGTTGTTTTCATGCAAACGTTGTTATAGATTTCAATTTTATGACTTCTACATGATTGAGAGCACTTTTCAGATGATAAAGAAAGCATACTGAAGGCTGCTGGGTTTCGGTGTAAAATGAAGAAGTGAGTGTGACAGTCAGCGTGTCCAGAAGAACTGCGGCCGGTTCTGGAAGATGCTCAGGAAAACCTACACATCATTTCCGCATAAAACTGACCTCACTGGACCTCAGACGGAGAATTTTTATTTATTTTTTTTAAGTAAACGGTCGTCTCACACCAAATACCGACTTTGTTTCATTGATTACGGCTCACTGATTACTGTTTATAGTATTTTTATGTTGAAACATTTCATTTCATTATTTTTAAGCCATTTTTGGTCGACAGCATTTCTTTACACGCCTCAGACTTTTGCCCAGAACTGTGTGTGTAATACTATTAGATTCACATTGTTCAGATTAAGAGGCCACAGACAACAGCAAAACAAGAACAATCGAGGATAAACAGCTACTCCTTACTTATCTGGTAGAATAGGATTTTCATCAAGAGATAATGCACCTTGGATCCCAAAGCACAACTCTGGAGGAATCTCGGTGCCCTGAGTGAAGATCAGAGAAGCACCGTGTCAGGAGCATGTGGTTTACAGCACGCTCTGAAGCCCAAACCTTACAGTTAACATGGTCACATCATGACTAAAGGGCCACAACAGGTAAACAGCTACACAGGCCACGAGTCCACAGACTTCTCTGAATGTTTTGTCATGGCTTTCAAGCAGCCGTTCCCCCCCAGTCACATTTTACTGAAAGGTCATTTTCATTCTTCGTTTTAGTTTAGATTTTGGTTTAAAAAATAAAAAAAATCATACCTCACAAGATTCTGATCTATAGAGTTCTAGGATGAAGTCACACAGAGCGTGGGATTTCCCCACAAACACCACATCACTGCCCAGACTATTCCTTCTGACTGAAAGGGAAACAAGAACGCATGAAGTAAATCAATATCAAATTCCTACTTGCATCAAAAACAAGTTTAAAACAAGCAACAAGGTTATGAGTAATCACCAGGGAACGATAATAGAGACAGAAAGATTACATGCCTGGGCGATTAGCTTTTTTTTTTTATATCCATCTATTTATCATATCACTCGCACACAGTAGGCACCTGGCAAACAAATAGATCAAGTCGGCTAGAACAACAAAAATTTCCTACTCACTACTGCATTCAAAAATTCTAAACCTCAGCTGAACCCTATGGCTCCTCCCCCAAACCCTATGGCTCCTCCCCCAAGTGAGAACTGGTGTACATGTCTGTGTGAGGCACTTAAACATGAATGCGATCTCGTCATTACACTCCTAATTAATTATTCACTCACAATAGTGGGTTCAAGATCTGATTCTCAATATTTATTTATTTATTTTCTTAATACCAAAGAAAATGCAACATTTATTTTCCTATTCTTCATCTACTTACATATTCCTTTTTTAAATAAAAGAACCCTTTGACTTCATTTTCTTAATAACTAGCAATAATTTACCCATATTTGTAAAGGTCGGAGTAAAATAGTCTTAAATATTCCTTTTATTAAAAATGAACAAAATTAACAAATGGGCCTTTTCTTAATGAAAATATTCTACCTCCATTTCGCTTCTCTTTTCTTTAGTTTCCTATCAACAAAAGCTTAAATTTATTGTTAAACTGATTTGTACAGTCAATCGCACAACAACTCTTTCCCATTTTCAGAGCTGTGTGTTTTAGCAGCATTAGAGCTGTGTTACTTCTGCTTATGGAAGTCATGTGTATTAGCAATGACGGGTCATTTTTTAAAGTAGTTGTCATGGTGGCGTGTAATGGATCAAATTAAAAACAGTGTGAAGATCCGAATTGAAAACTTGTTTAATTTTGTAAAAATGCCTTTAAAAACCACAGCATTATGAACCTCTGAAAATCCAGTGTTTTATAAAACTTCCATTTCTGTCCGTTGCGCCAATCACAAACTAGCAACCGTTTTCCACTGGTTTAATTTTCCATTCATGAGAAAAAACCTAAAATCAGAAATTAACAGACCAAGATTCTGAATTTTGAGTATCAGGGTCAGAATTGGACCGAGGCTGCTTCTTGTAGATCACAATTCTGCACCTCGAAGGCTTAAAAGTAGCACCAGTGAAATTGTTCTGTCCTGTGTGTTTAAACATAAAAGCCAGAATTTATCAGTTATGTTCATTTTAAATTGTGGACACCAAGCGTGACGAATGACGGCGGTGCTCAAATGCGTGGCGTATAAGAGGCTCAAACTCTTGTTCATTCTCTTCAAAAACCAGTATGACTGATATTTATACACATTTTTTCCTCCATGAAGAAAAAAAAATTAGGAAAATCATTAAGATTTCTCCTCAGTGATCCGATCGTTCGCGGACACGAGACAGCAAAGGGTTCAGCTGATTTTATTGGAAAAATCAAGCCAATGTGAGAGATTCGACCACTAGGGGGGAATCATGAGTTTCAAGCTGATTAAACCAGCAGTGAGCGGGCTAACAACCGCCACCACCAGTGGTCATGATCGCTAAAAAACCTCAAGATGGCAGCGCCCATGAGTTTGGTGTACTGCATCACACATTAAAAACGCTTAAAGTAAAAGCTCATCACAACGGCACACAAAATTAACAATATATTCCATAAATGTTGTTTATTCTTGAACCGACACTAGTTTTATGTAGATTAAACACTGAAACAGCAAAGAAAAACATGCTGTTCTCCTGTACAGACGTGCGGGAGGTTCATCAGCGCGGTGGCGCGCCGTCAAGCCTGCGTGTATTCTGGCTAATGTACATTATTGTGCCCTCTGCTGTATAAACCATGCAATTACAGCTAGGAGAAACCAAGATGAGTTCTAAGATTTAGTACTGAAAATGAAAAGGACCGTCTCACTCACATTCATCTGGACTTAAATCTGGATAGACGTTTTCCAAGGCTGCCCGCAGCCTTCGCTCATCAACAAACGGCAACAAAGCGACACCTTTAAGAACACAAGAGCATGACCTCCATCATCAACAGCACGGTTTTTATGGGGAGAGAGGAGGAGGAAAAAGGTGAGGCAATAGCAGACTGTGCTGGACATTGCTTACCCTGCCAGGCGTATTTCTTTCCGTTCAAATCGATCGCAAAGTCTTCAGGATAGAAGTCAATGATGGGCGAGTCCTGTTGAACACAGATCATACAATGTGTAATCATTAAAAAAAAAAAAAAAAAATCGATTGCTGTTGCCATTTTATGACACCATGAAACTACACTACATAAGCATTATATTTAAACTGGACTCACTGGGTCGGACATCAGTTGCCTCCATGTTGGTGGCAGGAAGTTCCCACTGGCAGCAGGAAACACTCCCATCAGCTGCTCCAGAGGTTTGAACTGAAAGAAAAGTGTAGCCAAACCACAAAACAGTTATTGTGGGGTTTTGTTTTTCATATCCCACCAGGCAGCGAGGAGTCCACAGGGCTTTACTGAAAAACACTCTTACTTTCACAAAAGGTACTCAAAAATGACACGTTCTCCTGTTCCACCTACCGGCTTGGTCCCCTTTTCAAACTCCGTGAACATGTCCTTGATGTCTTTGAAGTCGGATGCAAATGGCGCGTAGTGGAATGGAAAGTACCACTTCCAAGATGCACAACCCTGTCACAGAGTCAGGAAGTTATTAAACTATATAATTATTATTTTTTTTTTCCTTCAACACAGCAGTTTTAAACAAATAAATGGACACTGCACAATATTGGCTTCTGTTATCATTCGGATGGGGCAAAATCTCCAAACACGTAATTTCACCAGAGAACATCGATATTAATTGTAATTGATGAGCATCAAAGTGATCTCTATAAATCACAGGGAGTATCTTATAATATACACAACTCATACATTCTCATTTTAACACAAGCCGTTTTAACATGCATGTGTATTAATAGGTCACATGATGAGCAGGTCTGTAAGCTATACCTGTGCAAATACTCAAAGATAAAGCTGTTGGAACTATTACTTCTCCGACAAGTCCTTTTAAACTTTTTTTTTTTTTTTAAATAAAATGTTCCATGTTTGGTTTCAGCAGAAGATCTGGATGAAGAGCATTTCTTGGAGTGCATTTATCTCCCTCACAGGTTATACCCACTGTAGATGACCATATCGTGGCTTGGTCCGGTTAATGCACGTGATATTTTTTGGTTGGGTCTGGTTTTAAATCCGGGTTTATGACGTCAAACTTGAAGGCTTGTAGAACGCCGCAAGCTTGTTCATTTCATGTAAACGGCACCGAGGTGTCCTGTTACGGTTAGTTTATAATCACTGTGGGATACCAGTGCAGTGGCAATAACAGCCGAAGTTTTGTAATTAGACAAATTTCAGTTTGTAATATGCATTTAATTGCTATTTAATTCATTTTCTGTGTCATTTGTAAGCATTTTGTGAGATCCATTTATCTCCACTGCATTTTTGCGGGAAAACCACGTCACGTGATTTCAAGCACTCGCAGTTCACATTTGTGAAGCTACAGGTTCTAAAGCTCAGCTTTCTTTGTTAATTAATTTAACTCATTTCTTCATTTTTGTTTCTTATTCAGCTTGAACCATTCCTACATTTCTGCACGTAAACAACAACATTGTGAAATTAAGTGGTGTTCAAGACTAAAGCCCTCGCGTTACCCTACACCCACAGCTTTATGAAAACGTCCGTTTAGCCATGATGTATTACTTGGTGTCATTTTTACTGGTCATATTCCAGAAGGTAACACTGCATGATTTAACTGTCTGTTGTTTTAATCTCGGTGGCAGAATATTTGCCCTCACAAAAAAAAAAAAAAACCCACCCACCAAACTGCTGCAAGTCCTAAAACTCATTGTGAGATGATAAATTATGCACAGAAATAACGTAATCACATCAAGTACCAATAAACCCACGGTTTAAAAAGTGCACACCCTCTTAAACCTCCATGTGTGGAAGGTTAAACATGAGCCATGTGCATATTTACCCCCTATATTTACTCTTCTACAGGTCCTCTTCATACACCTTTCAATGCCCTCTCCCTCCCTCCGTGTGTGTGTGTGTATATATATATATATATATATATAAAAACACACACACGTGTGAGAGAGAGAGAGAGAGAGAGAGAGAACAAAAGCATGAATGCATGACAGAGGGCAGCAGAACCATCTCTGGCAATTGCGAGAGCTCGAAATAAATCTATTCCATGAGTCCCATGGGAGTGAAGCATGTGGAGGCAAATAAGCCAGAGCATGTACATGGGTTCTTATTCACTGCACACAAATCCCTCAGCCGGAACCCCAATCAAACCAGGATCTTCTGAAAATAGCACACAACTAATTATTCAATTTACAGCTAAAGATCAAGACCTGTATTTATAACGGACGACCTAATCCTGGCCTTTGAAGGACGAGGCAAACAGAACCAGCAATGAGAGGTGAACAGACAGATTGGAGACAATCTACATCCCAATATTAACACGAAAACCACATGACCTGCCTCCTGGTACGGCACCGTGATGGCTTATTTATTAAAATCAAAGAGGGATGAAAGCATGGTAAATTCTGGTACTGCAGTCTTCAGTCCACTGCATGCATTATTAACCCTGCATGTACAACTAGAGGCATGATAAATCCAAAATTATAATGAATATGGCTAGTATGCAGCTCCTGTCTTATAGCAAAGAGAGAGGACATGACCATTATGGCAACTTTGGCACTAATATCACCATGAAACATCCACGGCCACATGAGGATAATTCAAGATGATGTAAACAAACACTTCACAGGATACGAGTGCATTAATATAACAGCTCTGGGGTTCAATTCAACAGCTCTGGGATATAATGAGACTGGTACATGATACATTAGCCCCCCTCCTGTTCTCTGCAAACAATATTTTGGAGAAAATTTGTTGTATGGCAATTACTGCAACAATGCAGCAAGCAAGTATTCATCATAATGGGTTCATATTCAGTCACCTACCTGATAGTAGTATCTAAGAACCCAGCAGAGACCCTCCACATAAGCCTTGACCACCTTTCTGCGAAATTCAACATCAGTCTCATCCACGTCGAATTTGGTTTTGTAGTAGCGCTGCTTCCAGCCCGCCTCCCACAGCCTACAAAAGGTGAAAAATTAAACAGCTGCCCGTCAACTTTAGAAAGGTGGGATGGGATGGGATGGGGTGGGGACGGTTACACTCAACCCACACACGGCTCAAAACCAAGTCAATGATCAACAGAATAATTATACTGGGGACAGAACTGAATTAATTGATTTTTATTAACTCAGCGGGGCTGGTTTAGTGCGCGTCAAAATCATGATGTTTCCTTCTTGCATATTCGCGCGCTCAAACATTTCTGCCGGCCTGAACAAAATTTGGTGGGCTATAGAAATGCAGCAGCACTCCACTCGTGTAACCAGGGATGAGCAGCATCTGTCGAGCTGATCCTCGACGCATCCCCAGTGGGGCAAGAAATACTGCTATGAATACCAATTTAGCCCAACGGATTTAACAGTTTTGACAAGTGCATCACAAAGGAATATTCAGTGCATATTCCCCTTTCCATATTAATCACTGGCACTTGTGGAAGAGGACATGAGAGTTAAAGGGGGGAGGGAATTAATGAGGTGTAATGGTGGGCTCCAATCAGATCATCACCTGACGTTATCTTCAGGCTCTGGCTCACTGTCGCTGTCCTCAGCTTTCCTCTTTACACCGTGGCTTTCCATTCTGTCACTCGGCCCGCCGGGATCCTGAGGCAAAATTAACAAGTGAAAGAAAGCGTGTTTAGCTCTGTGAAGCATGCCTCATCGTCTTAAATTATCAAGATGTATGGTGAGGCCAATTCCTATTCTTGCAAAACGGTTGTTTTATAGTCTTTTTTTTTTTAAACTTAGTTTTTATTTCAGTTTCATTTAAAATCATATATACAGAATCATATTCATCATAACTGCTGTTTTTCAATATACATGGTAACTACTATGATACAACAAGGGAGACGGAGACTATAATAAAGAAAAATATAAAACAAAATGGAATAAAACAAAAGATAAAAGAAATAGAATTAAAAAAACAAAAAACCAGATGAATAATACAGATCGGATTCGTATTGTCTGGGTTCCACACTAACAGTAAACCCATGGCAGGGCTCCACCTTCTAGTGAATCTCTCTTTTTGAAGTCTCAGGAAATGTTATTTGTTCCATCTGATATATTTCCTTTATATTTTCTGTCCCCATGCTGTATGTTGGAGGGTCAGGCTTCAACCACCTGACTGTAATGCATTTACTTGCTGTTGCTAGCAGTATCTAAGAGAGATTTTTTGGCTCTTCCTTCGATTCCTCCTGGTAATAGACCAAGTAGAGCCACCATTGGGTCCATTGTAATATTTTGTTTTATAGTCTTAAATAAATTTAAGAGAGTCGAAAAGATTAATAAACTGCAGGTAAACCTAACAAAATAATTGCAATTACAGACTAAATTTGAGAAAAAATGTTAGCATGGACTATAACAGTTGGGTAAAATAAACCCTGCAGATTAACAGAAAATTATGTACTTGCCTTTCCTCCATTTCTCAACATGGCTTTTAAAGAACTGGCAGCATCCTGCAGGTGTGGGGGGGGAAAGGGCAAACAATAAAAACAAAATACACAAAACGATAAACTAATAACATGAATTAAAAAAAAAAAAAAATCACAAACCACAGTTAAAGTCAGATGACGACTAGTGAGATCAGCACAATGGAGAGTGAAAGGAAACCTGCAATGTAAAGCAGTGTCAGTTCAGGGACAGACCTTGTTCCGCTGGTAGTTGCTGCCCTGCATCCTCATATCATAGGCTGTATGGCGAGCGTTGTGTACGGGCATCGGCCGGTCTCGTCCTCCCAATGCATGAGGGGTAAACTGACCTCCTGTGACAAATGCTGGACCCTGTTCTGCCTATGACACACACACGCACACACACACACACACACACACACACACACACTCTCTGAACACTAGCTCTATTGGACTCGATGCAGCTTCACCTGCTATCCAGTCAAATGTTGAGCTTTATAATTAGATGCAATCATGTGTACTTAAAATAAAAATAAATAAATAGATAAATAAATAAATGGAGGGGGGGGGGGACGGCAAAAGCCAAGGGTCCATAAAACTGATTTCGTACACCGATCCATTTCCACAACAGGATTGTGCGCGCTATATTTAGAGCTACAACAATGGATTTAATACATAAATAAATAAAAATCAATGTTCATGAATTTCAGTCCATGAGTTGTTTACTTTAAAAAATTGCATCTATAATGTAAAACTGCAGAGACCTCCATTTCTGTGTACAAATATAATACACTAAAGCACATGCTGCAAACACACTCACTCAACCCAAATATCACAAAGTCAAACAAGAGTTCTCTTTCACAAATGCAGAACAGGGCAACTGATTTAACCTCCAACACGGTGAACACAGGGGCAAACGCAAAAATGAGGTTAATGACGTGAATCTTGAAATTATGAATGAAAGCAAAACTGACAAAAGACTGAGCAGTGTTCTTTTTCTTTCTGGGAAAAACACCAAAAAGGAGGAAATTTTATTTTTCAATAGAAATCACATTGGCTATGGGCCTGGTCTTCGCTCTGTGCACATACTGCCCATGCAAGAGTAACAAGACGACACGGGTCATTTTATGAAGATCGACACTTACGCCCTTATTAGCCCATTGCTTTCATATTGACTTATGATGTCGTAAGTGCTGGGACACCTTCATAAAATGCTACCCAGCTTTTTTCATCAGTACGAGCACGCAAAGTTTCGTTGATCTAGCTTATGTAGTTTGAGAGAACTTGTCCAGATTGAGACAGACAGACAGACTTTGTGACAGGGAATAAAAATACCTTGATACCCAAACACCACAGGAAGAAGGGGTTAGAGTAAACATACAGAACTTTGAATAAATGGTGCCGATGACAAATGGGTAGTTTAAAAAACATAAATAAAACAAATGTTAATATAATGCTGCAACATTAGCCTGATTCAAGCAGGACCCCCCCCCAAATAAATAAATATTGTTCGTGTGTCACTGTTATGATGAAATCCTATAAATCTTTTCCCAGTGAAAAAGGTTCCCACTCCCCAATTTTTCAAGTTTTTTTTAGAACTGTATGGTCAAAGTAGTATAATATGTGAAACAATAGCCTGAGAAACGTCAGAGTTTAAGGAGATGATTAAACTGAACAGGTTTCATTTTGGCTCGTTGAGATTAATAAGGGAACATTGCTACATCTCAGCTCAAGATATAATACCGTTCAGATAAGAGAGACAGACAGAAAAACAATCCATGTTAATTTAAAAATGTTCATGATTTAAAAAAAAAAAAAACAGAAAAATTACTAATTTATTCTACAAGATCGCCCTTCTGGACATGGCTGATCTAGAACAAACTCAGCAGGATCGAAAAAATTAAACACAACGAAGAACACACACCACAACTTAAGGGGAAAAACGAACAAAAAGCCTTCATTTGGCGGCCGTTTACAACTGAACCATCAGCAGATTCCGTTAGCGTGGCGTAAACAGAAAGACGACATTAGGGTGGAGCTTAAATCACAAAAAATTGTTTTTTCATTCATTTTATTTGGTCTTACCCTCCGAACATGTTCCATTTGTGAGAAAAATCATATAGACAAAGTTTGTGCATTATATCTTAAATGTTAATGGCAGCTCAATCAACTCCAAGATTACAAAAGTAACATTTTATGCAAATTTGCTATAATATCATAAATTGTGTACAAAGTTCAAAAGATAATTTTTTTTAAATACATTAAACTCACTGCATCAAAATAGTAATTTATAAGCCACTATATTCAGATTATTGCACACAGACACTTATTCAAAAGAAGAACCCATTCTACAGGCTTTTTTTTTTAAAGCCTATTGGTACTTTGATGTATATTTTTTTTATTTACTTTAATAAAATATATCGCTCAACAAAAGAGTTTATTTATACATTGACAATTATAGCAATGTGGCATATTTACCACGCACTAGCTCTATATCCAGACTTCAGAGGTCCTCAGAAAGGGTCTTCAGGATGGGTTACAGGGAGACCGAGGGCCGGTCGGGGCTTTTTTCCTGATCATATTTTCAGCTTGTGTTGTCGGGCACCGTGGGACGGGATCAGCTCGATCGGGTAGCTCCATAACGTTAGTGATCAGTTTTTAAAAGTGATTAAACACGAACAATTGCACAGTGTACATTTCACTGTATACTTTGCAATAAACTCTTAGTGATATTTAACGCTGCCCCAATCCATTCCAGTGTAGTAGTATTGTTGGCCCTACACTGAATAACGCCTCGAACGACAACAGGACTTAATTTTGACGGACTTCGTCTTGGCGGCCAAACTTCATGCTGATTGAGCTCCCAAGATGGTCATACTTAATAACCTTAAAAATTAGCTCCACCCTCGATGGCACTAGTGATCAACCCAAAGTAAACAAACTCCACCACATAAGTGATCTCCGAGAGGAATGACAGCAGCCATGTCTCGAGTGTAAGAAGTCTAGAATAGCACGCGCGAGCGCGCATTTGAGAGAAGAGGGAAGAAAAAAAAAAAAGGACATTTAACAAACAAACAAATGAATTCCACTCACCTTCATTCGTTTCTTCTTTTCCTTTGCTCTCCTTTTGAAATTTTCCTATAAGAAGCAAAACAAACCCTTACATAATCACCAGTAAACAGAACACCACCATGAGAACACAGCAGTGTTACGTAGGGAGTAGAACACTCAGGAGTGCGCAGTGGAAACCACTGATTATTTCCCTTTATTAAAGCAGAACACTGTACCTCATCCTCTTTGCGCTTCTTGAATATGTTGTCCTCAGCGACTCCCACAGCCTGCATGATGAGCTCCACTCTCTCCAGGTGGACATAACCATTTTCCGTAAGGTATCCCTGCAGAAAAAGCACCACTGTTAAAGCACTGCTCTCTCAGGCTATTAAGCCTGGCATGATCATGGTTCTGAAATATAAAGGAAGTGTTTTGTTTTTACCCCAGTTCTGTGCACAACGTCTTTGTAAATGCCCACAAGCCGGTCTATGGCACCCTCTCTGAAAGCAAAACATACAAATCAGGAGAATTTGAAATTTATTAAGCAGCAACATTAATTTAACACACTGGCAGGTTCAATAACCAACACTGCATAGCACTGACACTTTCAAACTTATATTAGAGGTCTTCTCTCTGGATAATCTTCTCCAAAGGGTGTGTATTTATTAGGTATTTAATGATGTATAGTAGAGCTGGATGAAAAATCAATTTTATCGATTAATTCGAATTTACAGTTAAGGACGAGATGTTCTTATGAAATTTGTTTTTCTCTCAGTTTTAACTTCCACCAACAACGCCCCCCTCTGTGCATGTGCAGAACGGATCGGGCAGCAGGGACAGATCGGGCACGGACACTATCACCCTCCTCCTGCGCGCTTGCCATAGACACACGCAAACATGGCAGTGATTGGGGGGGGGGAGCTGCAACTTGTGCCCAAGAAAGCAGTAACTTCCTCCGTGATCTGGAATTGGTTCGGTTTTGCAGCGTCGGACGCAGACCAAACAAGTCCTCGTTGTAAGGTGTGTTTGAAAATGGTTGCTTCCAAAGGAAACAGCACGACGAATTTATTCCAACCCCTTAAACAGAAGCCCGCAGCGGAGCGGGAGAAGTGCAGCTCCCAGCGGAATGAACACCGCCGCAGCACGAGCGCACCATCCACAGTAAAGCAAGCAGGCCAAGGTCTTGCTGAGAGGTCAGGTCTCAGTGCCGTAGGGCAGCACAGACAAAACTGCAGCATTATAAACCTATAGCCTGGTGTGTTGGGAGATGTCACATTGATGCCAGAGTGGTCTCCAAAGACTTCTCATGATGCCTGCCACCAGTCCACATCATCTATTGTTCTGAGTGAGGAGGTTGCCATTGTTGGAAACTTCTGATCCCAGGTAAACAAATGATGTGATGAACTCAATGTGATTAGTGCCAATGATGATAGGTGGTGGGTCAGGACCATCACCTATATGCATCAGCTTGGTCTTGGACCAGTTGGCACATAGCCCAAGCCTGGATGCCTCCTCATCGAAAACATGAAGTGCTCCCTTCAATTTTGTCAACGAGCAGCAGAACAACTTTGTGTTGTCGGCATAATCCAAGTCCATCAAGTGGTAGTCTCCGAGCTGGACACCTAGGAAGTGGTTGCAGACAGCAGTAATCAGGTGGTCTATGATGTGGTTGAACAGGGCGGGGGCAGCAACACAGCCCTGACAAACTCTGGTAGCAATTGGGAACCAGTTGGAATCCTGACTGTTGATCCAAGCGCAGCTCTCAGTGTCATTGTAGCGCATTATGAGGAGTGTGATAAGCTTCGGTGGGAGGGCTGAGGTGTGGAGGATAATCCTCATGGTAGGTTAGTCGATGGTATCAAAGGTGGCCTTGAAGTCAATAATGGTGATAAAAAGATGGTGAGCCTTGTGGAACTTCTCGATGAGGAGCCGTAAAGCAAAGATATGGTCAGTAGTTGATCAGCCAGGCATGAATCCTGACTGTTGAGGGCAGCATCTGGATCTGATGGCAGGGAGGGCACAGTCAAGGAGGATTCGGGTGAAGAGTTTGACCATTATGGAAAGTAAATTGATTCATTGGTGGTTGTTGATTATAAGATGGTCGCCTTTCCTCTTCCAGAACAGGAGGATAACACTATGCTGCTGGTTGTGAACATCAGCAAACTAAAATATCTAGCTTGCTAAGTGCTAATGAACGAGCTAAAATTCATCACAGATGAACACAGGTGGAATTTAAGTCTGGATTTAAATTGATATTTTTAATTCTTCTTTTTATTTTTTAAGAACAAACCTTCATTCGTCACATGCACACTCAAGCACAGTGAAATTCATCCTCTGCATTTAACCCATCTGAAGCAGTGAACACACGCACACAC
>JAODVO010000022.1:75193803-75204690 GCA_025400055.1 Notarius lentiginosus
CCGCATTTGTAGTCCAATCACCTGCTCACAACGTTGATTCGGTGTAGGTATCTGGTCAGGTCTACAGATCGGCTTGGGCTCCAGCGCCTGCTGGTGACGTCACACTATGTGATTGGCTGGACTGTTGGAAGGATGACGTACAAGTTTGTGGTTGGTCTGGACAAATTAGGGAATTAGGTGTCGTGGGATTTCGTGTCGTGCGCATTGCGTTTTTGTTGAACACGACTTCAAAACAAAAGCAATGCACATTCAATCCATGCATGAGGTAAAATTAGAAAATGTTTTATTTTGTAATTTCTTATTAACCTTACGCGGGCCGGTCAGAATGAACCAAAGGGCCGGATGTGGGCCGTAAAATGCCCAGGTCTGGTCTAGAAGAACGACCTAAAAAGCGAGTTCAAGCTGCTTGGTGTCTAATTTGCACCCTAAAATTGAATAAGATGATTAAAATATACTGTTTTGCCCAATTTCCAAAGGTTTGCTTAAATCTCACTTTATGCGCACTTTCACCACCAGGGGACCGTCGTCGTGACGTCATTTAAGCCAAACAGACCGGGAGCAGCTCTGTGTTTACTTGCAAACCAAGCGCACGTGTACGGCCTTTGGTCATGAGAGGTTGTGTAAAATGTCTGATGGCGATTTTGAAGTAGGAACTCTCCAAATTGAATATCGAGAGGTGAAACCGTATATGTATGACCCTATGGCCGTTGCGAAGCAATCTGTGAATGTGGCTCACTGGTTTGACCATGTGGCCTCGGAATCGGACAGCGACTTGGTCGACTCTGATCGCGATGACCCCGGACCTCAACAAGACCCGCGCCCAAACGATTTATCCTGGTAGTTGTGATAAATTCCTACTTTCGTCGTAATAATTTAGATAAGAGCCCTTTTGAAGAATAATTAAACCGCTCTCTCTAGTGGATATAGGTAACGGTTACTTGACAGTGCGCCGGTAGGCCACGTTAGCCTGCCATCTGCGGCATTATACTATTTGTAGCCGACTCTAAGCGAGGAAACATCCCTTTCTCATTTCCACAATGATTGTACAGGAACCCTCAGGATTCTTGACTTGTCAACTGCAAGCAAAAGTAAAAATTTACTTCCAATCTTCTCCTTTTTGCTCGAGCGTTGCTGCTCCGTTTCTTCTTTGACTGCTTGATTTTTGTTTCATGCGCACAATCCACTCTCTCCGCCTCGTCTCCTCTTCCGGGGGAAAAAAAACAACCCTCTGGCTTCATGTGCGCAATCCATTTGCCCCACCTCTTCCTTTTTGGAAAAGGCCAACCCTCTCGCTCTGCCTTTTCACCAGGATCTTTAACCTCTCCCTGGCTCAGGCAGTCATCCCGCCGTGCCTAAAATCTGCAACAATAATCCCAGTGCCGAAGAAGTCTCCCGTCACCAGCCTGAATGATTACCGTCCTGTGGCCCTCACCCCGGTAATCATGAAGTGCTTTGAGAGACTAGTTCTTCAGCACATCAAGGACCACCTCCCCCCAGACTCGCCTGCGACCCTGTAGAACAGGATAAAGGGGCTAGAGATGATGAGATCTTGAATCTTAATTTTGAGTAACTTTCTTAGACACTGATGTTGGAACATGTTGAGTTTCTTTTCTTCAGCTTTCGTGATCTTCCATGTCTCACATCTATATAGCAATACAGGTCTTACTAATGACGAACCAGCCAGAACATTGGCTAAAAATGTTTGGTTGTTGCTTTTGTTGGACCACAAAACATGAATTCAGGTGTTGAAGTTCATTTTGTGGGTTGCTCTCAGGAATGACTTAATGGCATTTTTACCATTTCTTGGTAAAAATGTTAATAGTATGCATTATCTTGTGCACAACAACAATTTCTGTCTTTACTGTTAAAAGCTGATGGTGCTGGATGCCAAAGGACTTACATGTGTATAAGCTCATAAAGAAACCAGAGGGGGAAAGGTTGTTAAAAAAGCATATTAAAATAATTAGAAGTTCTATTTTAACGCAAACATGTTAATAATGTAGAATAATATTTTGCTTATACAATCACTGGCCCATTTCTCTAGATGGATGCCAATAATATTGGATTGCAGTTTGTGTGAGAATACAGATACGGGATAAAAATATTTTACATTTTATGTGACACTTTCAGATCGAGCACTCTCTTGACATGACTGTGGAAAGTAATTTCCCTTTAACTCAATTCCACTACATGGTAAGTTTTATTTCAGAAGAAAATGTGCTTCAATTAAATTAAATCTGAACTGCAATAGACAGAATTTTTAAATTATTATTTTTCCTTCTAAACACAATAAGCAGCAGTGGTTTTCTGTGTGTGTTTGTGTAGGTGATATCACAAGGCCAGGCACTGGCTGCTGGCACTTTGACTTCCTCGTACTTCTCTCTGTCTCCTGATCCATCATGGATTCCCCTGGTGAAAGTGCTGGTGTACTGCGTCCGTCCTGATGGAGAGATCATCAATGATGTGTTGGATATTTCCTTCACAAAAGTCCTGCGAAACAATGTAAATATTAAATTCATAAATTCTCATTCACAAGAGCTCATATGGCAGATGCTCCATGTAATCTAACTCGTGAAAAAAAAAGCTAAATAAATCTCCTCACAGAAATATTCACCATTGAGACTTCATGATAGTGTCTTGCATCAATGTGCTCTGATACATGTAGTGAGTCAGGGAAGCAGAGCGAGCCTGAATCTGGAGACATCAAGATGCTTTGTAAGTTGGTTGACCAGAAAGTCAAGTCAAGTTAATTTTTATCGCACTTTTAACAATCGACATTGTTGCAAAGCAGCATTACAGAATTTTAATGTCTTTAAACATGAGCTAATTTTATCCCTAATTTTATTGCTAAGAAAGTGTGGAGTTAAAGTATCAATCTTTGCCATAAAGCCGGATTTCTGTTCCATCAGGCTTGTTTTGATGCGAGTTGAGAATTATAAAGCACTTCTGATTGCAGGTGTCTGTCAGCTGGTCAAAAGAACCTGCAGAACCTGCAGAGAATGTGTCTCTGTCCATCTCTGTAGCTGAACCCAGATCATTGGTGGGAATCCTGATTGTAGACAAAGCGAGCCAGGGCTCAAACCGGAGCAACGATTTTACAGAAAAAAGGGTACTGCATTCACATGATACTGAACACACATTCACGGTATATGATACCGATGGTGAGTCACTGCAGACAAAGGTAGGTGGTGGAGTTTATTGTTCTACATTTTTCTGGCTTTTATACTATCATGAGGACAACAGAAAATCCATGCCTATGGGGAGTTCCCATTCTCAGTCTTTGATTTTGTTTTATATTTCCTCATTTTGTCTGAAATAATAGATCCTATTCACAATAATTCCTATGTAACCCAATGTCCAGCATGCATACAAGTCTCAGTTCTCACATCATTCTTCACACAGATTACAAAAACCTGTTTCAGGTCTGTAATGTTCTACTTGTCATGCAATGCTTCCCCTTGAAGACCAAACATTAATTCTTTCATCCAATATCTATACCACTTATCCGCTGAGGGTTATGGGTGAGCTGGAACCAATCCCAGCTGATATAGTTCGAGAGGCGGGTTAATTCTGAACAGGCTGTCAGTCTATAGAGGCTTTGCACCATCACATGACCCCATAGCAATGGTAACTAGGGCACCATGACAGGGGGCATGCTTGTAGTGCTTCATTCAGCCGAGTTAGTTGTTATCGATCAGTATGGGAAGGTTTTGCTGTGTTTTTGGATGTGCAATTAATTGTGAATAACACAAAGACATCAGATTTTTTAATTTATCAAAAGTCATTCATCATCAGGGCAAAAAAAGTAGAGAAATTTCTAAATGCAGAAGGGAAAATTGGGGGAAAAAACATTCAGTGGGACTCGGTGTCGAACAGAGAGGTCAAAAACCCCTATGGTATACTCACTTAATTTCCACAAAGGTAAGAATTTTAAAAAATAGTAATAATTTCACAACTTTTGCACCATGCTCATTTTTATACAGTGACGTGAACATGAGCAACAACACAGCAGCTCAGCAGAGCCGTTTTCACCGAGGTGCATTTACATTCGGGGATCCTTCGGAACATGTTGTGCGTGAACTTGAGACCCAGTCATTATGGGAAACACCTGATGCTGATTTGAGCGCAATCAGCACGCTGTTTTCACACAGATTTTGTGGAGTATTGTGTCAGGTATGTGGCGGTAGACAGGTCTAGGTGCAGGAAGAGTGTTTCTTAGCAGGCATGATCGATACAAAACAAAACCGAAAGCAGAGTCATAAACATGGCTAGAAACAAACATGACAGTGATAATGATAATACTTCCCAAAGCCTCTGTCCTTACATGCACGTGCTGATTGCACTCAAATCAGTATCAAGTGTTTCCATTAATGACTGGGTCCCAAGTGCATGCACAGTGCACTCCAAAGGATCCCCGAATGTAAATGCACCTTGGTGAAAGCAGCTCTGCTGAACTGCTGTGTTGTTGCTCATGTTCACTTCACTGTATAAAAATGTGGGCTTTGCAACGAGAGGGGCGAACATGCTGGATCTTGTTTACACAAACATTCCCGGTGCATACTGGTTGGAGCCCCGTCCCCACATCAACTACTCAGACCACATCTCCGTTATGCTAATTCCAGCATACAGACTGCTCATCGGATGCTCCAAATCAGTTTGAAGGCAGGTGAAAACCTGGCCAGAAGGAGCCATCTCTGCTCTCCAGGACTGTTTTGAGAGAACTGAATAGGACATGTTTAGGGAGGCAGCAACCAATGGCAACTGCACCAACTTAGAGGAGTACACAGCATCAGTGACCAGCTACATCAGCAAGTGCACTGATGATGTTACTGTCTCTAAGAACATCACCACTTGCCCCAACCAGAAGCCGTGGATTACTGCAGAGGTGCATGCACTACTGAGGACCCGAGATGCTGCCTTCAGAGCTGGTGACAGAGCGGCCCTAAGAGCAGCAAGGGCCAAACTGTCTTGGGCCATCAGAGCAGCAAAGCACGCACACGCCCAGAGAATCCACAGCTACTTCCAGAACAGCAGCGACACACGGTGCATGTGGCAGGGCATCCAGGCCATCACGAACTACAGGACAATACCACTTGCCTGTGACAGTGATCCGCTGAACAGTTTCAAGGCATGGTTTGAGGCATAGAACAGCATGGCAACAAGGAAGACCATCCCTCCTCCCAATGACCAGGTGCTGTGTCCGACCACAGCTGATGTGAGGAAAACTCTATGCAGAGTCAACCTGTGGAAGGCTGCTGGACCAGACAACATCCCCGGTAAAGTGCTCAGAGGATGTGCAGACCAGCTGGCATATGTTCTCACTGACATCCTCAACATCTCCCTGAGCAACACCATCATTCCAAAGTGCTTCAAGACCACTATCATTGTCCCTGTGCCGAAGAAGTCTTCAGTGTCCTATCTCAATGACTATCATACTGTTGCACTCACACCCATAATTATGAAGTGCTTCAAGAGGCTCATCATGAGGCACATAAAGACCCTGATGCCTCCCTCACTAGACCCCTGCAGTTCGCGTATCACTGTAACTGGTCCACAGAGGACGCCACAGCCACCACCCTTCATCTGACCCTTAGCCATCTGGACAAGAAAGACAAATACATTCGAATGATGTTCATAGAGTTCAGTTCAGCATTCAACACATTCATCCCTCAGCAGCTAATTGGAAAGCTGAGCCTGCTGGGCCTGAACACCTCCCTTTGCAACTGGATCCTGGATTTCCTGACTGAGAGACCTCAGTCAATCCGGATTGGGAGCAGAACTTCCACGCCACCATACTGAGCACCGGAGCCCTCCAGGGCTGTGTGCTCAGTCCACTGTTGTTCATTCTGCTGACTCATGACTGTGCAGCAACTCACAGTTCGAATCACATCAAGTTTGCTGATGACATGACTGTGGTGGGTCTCATCAGTAAGAACGATGACCCAGCATATAGAGAGGAGGTGCAATGGCTATCGGACTGGTGTAGAGTCAACAACCTGTCTCTGATTATGGACAAAACAAAAGAGATGGTTGTTGACTCCAGAAGAACATGGAGTGACCACTCTCCACTGTACATTGACGGCTCACTCGTGGAGAACATCAAGAGTACCAAATTCCTTGGTTTTTGTCTGGCGGAGAACTTCACCTGGTCCCTCAACACCAGCTCCATACCCAAAAAAAAAAGCCCAGCAGTGCCTCTACCTCCTCCAGAGACTGAGGAAAACCCATCTCCCATCACCCATCCTCACAATCTTCTACAAAGGGGCTATAGAGAGCATTCTGAGCAGCTGCATCATGGTCTGGTTTGGGAATTACATCATCTCTGATCACAAGACCCTACAGTGCATAGTGAGGACAACTGAGAAGATCATCGGAGCCCCTCTTCCCTCCATCACAGACATTTACACCACATGCTGCATCCGGAAAGCCACCAGCATCGTGGCTGACCCAACACACCCCTTACACAATCTCTTCACCCTCCTGCCATCTGGAAAAAGGTACTGAAGCATTCGGGTCTTCACAGCCAGACTCTGCAACAGTTTCTTCCCACATGACATCAGACTCCTCAACTCTGAGGGACTGGACAGAAAACACTCTGACTGTTGAACACACCACTCACACCACAGTCTCTGCATAGTGGACAGTAATACACTATTGCCTTAGTGTTTACAATGTCTCTCCCCCCCAAAACAAGGTTTACATTTATTTATTCCCTTTTCATTCCCTCAATATGCACACTCAACTCTGCACCTTATGTTGTTTGTGTCATTTATTGTCTGCAGTGTTGCATTCATTGCACTCTTGCACTTTGTGTGTTGTAGATTGGAGTCCTGTGATGTTTAAGAAGCCTTTATTTGTCACATGTACACTCAAACATAGACTTAAGCACTCAAGCACACACACATACTCAGAGCAGTGGGCAGCTATGCTACAGCACCTGGGGAGCAGTTGTGGGTTAGGTGCCCTTGCTAAGCCCAACCTCAGGCCCTGGCTACCCCATGTTATCCTAACCTGCATGTCTTTGGACTGTGGGGGAAACCGGAGCACCCGGAGGAAACCCACACCGACACAAGGAGAACATGCCAACTCCACACAGAAAGGCCTCTATCAGCCACTGGGCTAAAACCCAGAACCTTCTTGCTGTGAGGCGACAGTGCTAACCACTACATCACTATGCTGCCACGGTTCTGGAGAAATGTTGCAGCATGTGCTGGCTGCTGGCACTTTGACTTCCTTGTTCTTCTCTGTCTCCTGATCCATCATGGATTCCCCTGGTGAAAGTGCTGGTGTACTGCGTCCGTCCTGATGGAGAGATCATCAATGATGTGTTGGATATTTCCTTCACAAAAGTCCTGCGAAACAATGTAAATATTAAATTCATAAATTCTCATTCACAAGAGCTCATATGGCAGATGCTCCATGTAATCTAACTCGTGAAAAAAAAAGCTAAATAAATCTCCTCACAGAAATATTCACCATTGAGACTTCATGATAGTGTCTTGCATCAATGTGCTCTGATACATGTAGTGAGTCAGGGAAGCAGAGCGAGCCTGAATCTGGAGACATCAAGATGCTTTGTAAGTTGGTTGACCAGAAAGTCAAGTCAAGTTAATTTTTATCGCACTTTTAACAATCGACATTGTTGCAAAGCAGCATTACAGAATTTTAATGTCTTTAAACATGAGCTAATTTTATCCCTAATTTTATTGCTAAGAAAGTGTGGAGTTAAAGTATCAATCTTTGCCATAAAGCCGGATTTCTGTTCCATCAGGCTTGTTTTGATGCGAGTTGAGAATTATAAAGCACTTCTGATTGCAGGTGTCTGTCAGCTGGTCAAAAGAACCTGCAGAACCTGCAGAGAATGTGTCTCTGTCCATCTCTGTAGCTGAACCCAGATCATTGGTGGGAATCCTGATTGTAGACAAAGCGAGCCAGGGCTCAAACCGGAGCAACGATTTTACAGAAAAAAGGGTACTGCATTCACATGATACTGAACACACATTCACGGTATATGATACCGATGGTGAGTCACTGCAGACAAAGGTAGGTGGTGGAGTTTATTGTTCTACATTTTTCTGGCTTTTATACTATCATGAGGACAACAGAAAATCCATGCCTATGGGGAGTTCCCATTCTCAGTCTTTGATTTTGTTTTATATTTCCTCATTTTGTCTGAAATAATAGATCCTATTCACAATAATTCCTATGTAACCCACAAGTCTAACCACTACAACACTGTGCCGCCATGATCCTGGAGAAACGTTGTTTTGTTTTAACTCTGTACTGTACCAACTGTATATGGTTGAAATGACAAATAAAATATCCTTAATCTATAAGAATGAGCACCTTACTGTAGTTGTGAAATTAAGTTTTTTGTTTTTTCAGCATCTGACATCATGTCACCCTCACAGTTCCCCCCCAACACACACACACACACACACACACACACACACACTCTCTCTCAACATTCATTCGCACACTGAACTCAGGGACTGCACATTTCACTTTACCTCGTTCATTTGCACTATTCCGCACTACCTCACCTTCACAGCTATTAGTTTATTGTTTATACTGCTTATTTCATGTTTACCTACTATACCTCAAGTGCCCTTGACTGTTATTTGATGTCCCTTTGCTCCAATTTATGTGTGTGTGCGTGTGTACATATATATACCTGTGAGTGTTTAGTCTATGTCTATTTCTTATCTAGAGTGTTTATACAGTTTATATTGTTTCAGTTATTCTATTTTTATTTATTGCATTGCCTGTTTGCACCGTGGGTCAGAGTGGACTGAAATTTCATCTGTGCTGTATGTCGACCATATATAGCGTATTTGACAATAAAGTTGACTTGACTTGATACCTTAGTGTCCCTGGTTTCATAAAACCATAGACTTTATCACATATTTTCCTAATTCTCAAGGCAATATTGTAATCATGGTCATCATTGATCATTTCTCTATGTCTCTAAGAGTCATCCCTCTACCAGGCCTTCCCACAGCATTTGATACAACTGAACTAATATTCACCCATGTGTTTTGATAAATTGGTATCTTAGAACATATAGTCAGTGATCACAGTCCCCAGTTTACATCACCACTGGTTCAAGTTTATGTAGAAAGTGGGAGTGTTGGTGATCCTGACATATAATTACCACCCATATTTGAATGGACAGTTGGAAAGGGCCAAACAAGAGATTGGGTGTTTCCTCAGAATCTTTTGGACCAAAAACCAGAGGGACTGAGTGAAGTTCTTACCCTGTGTGAAATACACCCAGAACTCTCTATGTCTCTCTGCCACCCATCTTACATCCTTCCAATGTGCACTCAGCTATCAACCTCTCCTCTTCCCATGGGACAATTCTCCCACTGACATATCCACAGTTGATGAGTGGTTTAAACACAGTGAACAAGTGTGGGAGAGTGTCCACCAGTGCTTACAGCAAGTGATGCAAAAGTACAAGCACTTCACTGACTGTCACAGAGGGGAAACCCCTCACTATAACCCAGGTGACTGAGTATGGCTGTCTACCAAAGACATCAGGAATCCACAGACCTGCAAGAAACTCCAAATATATTGACCCCTTTAAAATCATTCAATGCATCAATGATGTTACTGACAAGGTTGACCTGCCCAGACACAGTAGACTCTCACCCATGTTCCAAATATCTTGCCTCGAACCTGCCATTCGAGGTCCATTAGCCCTCCACCTCACCTCCTACACCCCTCCCTCTTGACAGGCAACCAGTCTACATAATCCATGACATTCTTAACTCTTGCCACAAAGAAGGCAAATTGAAATATCTGGTGGAGTTGGAGGGTCACGGCTCTGAAGAGCAGTAAGGACATCTTAGACCTACTCCTATCTCAAGTATTCCATGCCAAGCATCCTGATAAACCAGGCCCTTGCCACTGGGCCACCCAAAAAACCCTACTGCTCCCAGAGTGAGCTCTTTGGGGGGTGCTTCTGTCACATCTTCACATGCGACATGCTAGCACTCTAGACTCCACTTGCCAGTATTCATAGAGGCCTTCCTGCACTTCATTGTTCACAGTCTCCTGATTTGTAGATTTATAATTGCACACACCTGTACTCAATCACCACAGCACACATATAAGCACTCTCCCAGTACACATAGTCTTTGCAAAGTAAATGCTCAGTTCCATGTGTCTGACTTTATCAAGCCTTTGTCACTGTTCTACTGATTCTTTTTATTTTTTATTTTTAAATGTATTTTTTTAAGTATTGCTTGTGCTTTTGGACTTTGTCTTTTGATCGTGCCTCTGTTTGTGCCTTGCCTGACCATTGCCTCTTTGATTTTGCTTTCTGCCTCATGATTTGGATTTGTCTTCCAGTTTGCCTCAATTAACTCTGTTCTGCTTTTACATCTGTCTGTCAGCAACATACCTGACACCTGTAAGGAGATAAAGATAGTATAAAATGATTCATTCTCTACTGCAGTTGGAAAATAGTTTTCATTACACAATGCTAAAAAAACACATTCACTAATTATTGTCTATCATCATGTCACAACACCACAATGATAAACCAGGCAAAGAATGGAAAGATCCATCTTGGAATTTGGTCCTCAGTCAGGAGGAATGGTATCACAGAATGCCTTTATTTTGTACTTTGTCATCACATATGCCAAAGCAAAGCTTTACATATGGAAATCAATATCATTAAATCCTTTAAATAGGGCGGCACGGTGGTGTAGTGGTTAGCGCTGTCGCCTCACAGCAAGAGGGTCCGGGTTTGAGCCCCGTGGTCGATGAGGGCCTTTCTGTGTGGAGTTTGCAAGTTCTCCCTGTGTCCGCGTGGGTTTCCTCTGGGTGCTCCGGTTTCCCCCACAGTCCAAAGACATGCAGGTTAGGCTAATTGGTGGC